>SJYA01001797.1:862440-885287 GCA_006410615.1 Neotragus moschatus | reverse complement strand
TCTTGAGAGTCCCTTGGACTGCAAGGAGATCCAACCAATCCATTCTGAAGGAGATCAGCCCTGGGATTTCTTTGGAAGGAATGATGCTAAAGTTGAAACTCTAGTACTGTTGCCACCTCATGAGAAGAGTTGACTCATTGGAAAAGACTCTGATGGTAGGAGGGATTGGGGGCAGGAGGAGAAGGGGACGACAGAGGATGAGATGGCTGAATGGCATCACTGACTCGATGGACGTGAGTCTGAGTGAACTCCAGGAGTTGGTGATGGACAGGGAGGCCTGGTGTGCTGTGATTCATGGGGTTGCAAAGAGTCAGACACAACTGAGCGACTGAACTGAACTGAACTGAGGCATTGAAAAGAAACTTGTTGAATAAGTTATCAAATGAGATATTTATGAATGAATTTTAAAAGCAGTGGAGTGCTATACAGGTCTACATTAGAGTTTTCCCATAATTTCTTTAGGAAACATATTTGGGATGGCAAATAGTCTACTTATAACTTTACTTTTAGAAGACTAAAGGAGGCATTTCAAAACAAGTTTGTTGTAATAGAATATTTGCAAAGATGGTCATAATTCTTCCTACCTCTGTTCCCTGCTCCTTTGCAACATAACTTTACCACTCCTGTCATTAAGAGGTAGAATCTTTCCTCCTTATCTTGAGTCTCGGTGGTCTGGTGACTTTCTTTGATCAATAGAATGAGGCCAAAGTGATGTGTAACATTCAAGCCTTAGCCTTAAGAAACTTTTCAGTAATTCATCTCCTCTGTTGAAATGCTGCCCTGAGATCACTATGTGAAGAAGCCCATCCTAGCTTACTGGAAAATGACAGCCTACTCGAGGCAGAAGAGTAGTTAAATTATAATAGGTATGTTTAAAATCAATATAAGAGGATACTGCTGCTGCTGCTGCTGCTNTAGTATTATTATTACCTGACATATAATATTAAGTCATTTTAAAAAGTCAAGTCATTTTTAATATGTAATAACTGCAATTCCATCTTGGTTGACCATCTCGTATCCGTAAATGACAGATCAATTTCAAAGTCAGATAGTTTCTCTTTTACAAAGGAAAATGATGAAAATGGCCACTATCTTTTTGCTTCAGCTTGGAATTCTGTTAAGACATACTGTTAACACCTCTAAATACACAACTTAAGGATGTGAACAAAATTCTTTGCTTGTAATTTCTTCTGTATGGTTTCCCTATTGTCATCCTAAAGATTGATTTTCTGTTCAATGACTATCTTCTATCAGTTTCACCATTCTCTTGGTGAGTCTTCCTTTTCCTACCCCCACTCCTTGGCAAACATTCATCATTAATCCACTGTGGTGACCATTTCTGGAAAAAAAAAAAATCTTCTACTTGGTTCTGTTTGTCTAAATGACTGAAGAACAGGCTACAGAAGGAGCACATTGAATTACATTATTAACTAGTAGTGGTGGGGTGTTTTATTGCATATCAACTCTTCCACCAAGAAAAAGTATAAATAAATAAGAGCAAGACAAAATACAAACATACATCCTTTTGACAGCATCACAGAGTTAGATTGAAGGTAACTGGGACTTGAGTTGCCAGAACTCCGAGAGAAAAAAGATGCAGAGAGATGAACCTAGTCTTCTGCGGTGCTTTTTCTTTGAAACATTTGCCCGTTTGCCAGTCAGGAGCAACACAGAGCTGAGAAGCTAGGGAGACAAACAGAGTTTTCTGTAATCTAAAAAGTCTAAGGGAAAAAAGTAAGTCCTGGGGTCACCAAGAATAGGCCCTAATAAACACCCTAGGTTTCCGTTAGGACCCCCAAGAGCCTGACTCTGGGACAGTAAACCAGAAATAGATGGTGCTCACAAATGACTGAAACCCAGGTACAACCCTCTCCCACTGGATTAATATAATCTGTCTATCTTCTAATTCTATCAGAAAGTAAAAGTATTAACAACTCCCCTCCAGAGAAATATAACATCATCCAGAGCCTCAAATTCTCTCTATAATTTTTTATGCATACCAATTATCATTCAATACCAGGCTAGGTAGGATATAGAACTATATAACTAAAATCCAAGAGGAAAAAAAACCCTTAAAAACAGTCTCACAGATGACCCAGGTATTGGAGTTTATCAGACATGATTTTTAAAATAATTGATTAATGTCTTTAAGAAAAAGTGACAAGATGGAGAATTTTACCAGCTAATTGGAACCCATGGAAAGAGTCAAATGGAAATTACAAAATGGAAAAAGAAAGTAATTGAAACCAAGCATTACATAGATTAACTGCAGCTTAAGATAGAAGATGAGAGAATTCATGACTAGGAAGACAGGCTAATAGAAAATATATATACTGAAATGCAGAGAGTAGGGAAAAAAAGACTGAAATATAGAGACAAACATGAGACATACATGAAACACTGGAAGGTCTAATATAAATGCAATTAGAGTCACAGAAGAGGAGAAAAAAGAGAATGGAACAGAAGCAATATTTTAAGAGTTACTGGCCAAATGTCTCTAAAATTCAGATAATAGATTTAAAAGTTCTATGAAATCAAAATAGCAGAGATATAAAGAAAGTCACATCTTGGCACATCAGAATGAAAATGACCAAAATCAATGACAAAAGCAGTCAGAGGAGGAAAAAAAAAGACATCTTCAAAGGAGCAACAAAAATACTGATAGCTGACTTTTCTTTTCAACAGAGACCGTGGAGGATAGGAGATACTGGCATGATATTTGTAAAGTGCTGAGGAGAAACAACTGGAAACTTAAAACATCCTTCAAAAATGAAGAAGAAATAAAGACATTTTATGGGGGACAAAGCTTGGGAGAATTTGATGCTACACTAAAATAAATACTTCCTTAGGAAAAAGAAAAAAAAAATCTCATATGGAAACCTGGGAATGCAGGAGTAATGGAGAGTAATGATCAGTCTATATCAATGAAGCTAAATCTAAATGAATATTGACTGTATTAATAATAGCAATAATTTATGGTCAGGTCAAAGATATATGTATATGTGTTTAAAATACATAATTAAAGGCACAGAAAGCAAGAGGTGGTAAAAGGAATTAAAATGTTATCTGATGAAAAGGAAAAACACTACAACCCATAACATACTTGATCACCAAATGTGTGGATTTTCTTCGACACCAACCAATTCTCCAGTGCCAGCTGGGCGTCCTACAATTTGTTTCTGTTCTGAATCTACATGGAGTTAGCATCATACCGCACAGGTTAAGGCCTCAGCCTCACAAGACTGTCCCCACTGCATACGCCAATCACACCTGTGGGTCCCCCCGGTTACCCACATTTCTATCTGTTTTGGCCACAAATGGGGAGTTCCCATGACCCCCTTCTCAGGTTCAGTAATTTGCTATAGGAACTCACAGCACTCAGGAGAACACTTGTGTATTCTCAGTTTATTGCATAATAAAGGGTGTGATAAAGGGGGCATATGAACAGCCCGATGAAGAAATACATGAAGAAATCCAGAAGGGTCCTGAGAGAGGACCTTCTGTCTGTGGAGCTGTGGTGTGTCACCCTCCCAGCACATAATAAGTCTTCCTCAACCTGGAAGCCCTCCGAACCACGTTGTTCAGAGATTTCTATTGATGCTTCATCATGTAGGCATGTGAAAATGAAAGTCGCTTAGTCATGTCTGACTCTTTGCGACCCTATGGACTATATAGCATAACTGATTATAAAATCAGTCTCCAGTCCCTCTTTCCTCCCTGGCAGAGGGAGTTGGGGGCTGAAAGTTCCAACCTTCTAATCATTGGTTGGTCTTTCTGATGACCAGCCCCTATCCTGAAGCTATCCAGTAACCCACCAAGAATCACCTCATTGGAACAAAAGAGACTCCTATTGCGGGAAATTCCAAGAGGTTTAGGAACTCTCTTTCAGGAACCAGAATCAAAGACCAAGTAATAGGTGGAACAAAGATGTACCTAGCACCTTGATTACTTAGGAAATTACAAAGAGTTTTTAGGAGCACCAACCAGGAACTGAGGATGAAGATCAAACTATATCTCTCATTATATAAAAATATTATACCATATCTGAGAAGTAGTAAAAACATTAATATAGGTAGCCTTTCATAAGTCAAAGACACCTGTTGTAAATTCAAAGGGTAATCATTAAAAGAAAAGTAAAAGCTAATGGAATGGAAAGAAGAAATAATTAATAAAAATTTATGAGAGAAAAAGCCACATAGACAAGGTAAGACAAATAAAGCACAAATGATGAGATGACATTTAAATCTAAATGCCTCAACATTAAATATAAACACACTAAATCTGCAATTAAAAGCAGCCATCAGGAGAAGGATTAAAAAATGGAACAAAAACAAAAACAAAAACACTAAGTTATATGATGCTGTCAAGATATTCAGTTGAAATACAAGGATAAGAAATGTTATAAACAATAAAATAGATAAAGGTACACTGAAAATACTAATCAAAAGAAAGTTTGTGTTATTACATAATACCAGAAGCATTACTAATATTGTCCTTTTTTAAATAGCAAATATTAGAAGTAGGTTTTCTAGTATCATAATATGCTTTTTTTTTTTTTTGACCTGGAATTCATAGCTTGACCAAGTCTCAAAAATGCATCATCTTTAATTACTGAAAATTAGTGGCAGTTTACTCAGTCCTTATTTATTTATTTACTTTCGGCTATGCTGCGTCTTCTTTGCTACATGTGGGCTTTCTCTAGTTGCGGTACCTGGGCTTCTCATTGCAGGGGCTTCTCTTGTTGTTACTATACATAAAATTACTCTTTAATTATGGTGGCATTTCAGTTTTGAAATAATATTTATATTCAAATAATTTGTATAATTAAAACAGAAGGAGATTCTTTTTCCAAAATACATCCCAAGGGATGTATTATCTGCTTATCTCTGAAGATTAATGTTTCTGCTTTATTGACTATGCCAAAGCCTTTGACTGTGTGGATCACAAGAAACCGTGGAAAAATCCTGAAAGAGATAGGAATAGCAGACCACCTAACCTGCCTCTTGAGAAACCTGTATGTAGGTCAGGAAGCAACAGTTAGAACTGGACATGGAACAACAGACTGGTTCCAAATAGGAAAAGGAGTACGTCAAGGCTGTATATTGTCATCCTGCTTATTTAACTTATATGCAGAGTACATCATGAGAAATGCTGGGCTGAATGAAGCACAAGCTGGAAACAAGATTGCCAGGAGAAATATCAATAACCTCAGATATGCAGATGACACCACCCTTATGGCAGAAAACAAAGAAGAACTAAAGAGCCTCTTGATGAACATAAAAGAGGACAGTGAAAAAAGTTGGCTTAAAGCTCAACATTCAGAAAATGAAGATCATGGCATCCAGTCCCATCACTTCATGGGAAATAGACAGGGAAACAGTGGAAACAGTGTCAGACTTTATTTTTCTAGGCTCCAAAATCACTGCTGATGGTGATTGTAGCCATGAAATTCAAAGATGCTTACTCCTTGGAAGGAAAGTTATGACCAACCTAGATAGCATATTAAAAAGCAGAGACATTACTTTGTCAACAAAGGTCTGTCTAGTCAAGGCTATGGTTTTTCCAGTGGTCATGTATGGATGTGAGAATTGGACTATAAAGAAAGCTGAGCACCGAAGAATTGGTGCTTTTGAACTGTGGTGTTGGAGAAGACTCTTGAGAGTCCCTTGGACTGCAAGGAGATCCAACCAGTTCATTCTGAAGGAGATTGGCCCTGGGATTTCTTTGGAAGGAATGATATTGAAGCTGAAGCTCCAGTACTTTGGCCACCTCATGCGAAGAGTTGACTCATTGGAAAAGACTCTGATGCTGAGAGGGATTGGGGGCAAGAGGAAAAGGGGACGACAGAGGATGAGATGGCTGGATGGCATCACCGACTCGATGGACATGAGTTTGAGTGAACTCTGGGAGTTGGTGATGGACAGGGAGGCCTGGTGTGCTGCAATTCATGGGGTTGCAAAGAGTTGGACAGAACTGAGTGACTGAACTGAACTGAACTCCTTGGAAGGAAAGTTATGACCAACCTAGATAGCATATTGAAAAGCACAGACATTACTTTGCCAACAAAGGTCTGTCTAGTCAAGGCTATGGTTATTCCAGTGGTCATGTATGGATGTGAGAGTTGGACTGTGAAGAAGGCTGAGTGCTGAAGAATTGATGCTTTTGAACTGTGGTGTTGGAGAAGACTCTTGAGAGTCCCTCGGACTGCAAGGAGATCCAACCAGTCCATTCTGAAGGAGATCGGCCCTGGGATTTCTTTGGAAGGAATAATGCTGAAGCTGAAGCTCCAGTACTTTGGCCACCTCATGGGAAGAGTTGACTCACTGGAAAAGACTCTGATGCTGGGAGGGATTGGGGGCAGGAGGAGAAGGGGACGACAGAGGATGAGATGGCTGGATGGCATCACCGACTCGATGGACATGAGTCTGAGTGAACTCCAATAGTTGGTGATGGACAGAGAGGCCTGGTGTGCTGCAATTCATGTGGTCACAAAGAGTTGGATACGACTGAGCAACTGAACTAACTGAACTTGAGAAGTCTGAGTAGAGGAGGATAGAATACAATCTAAGTAGGGCATAAGGTTGAGAAAAGTTTAATTTGTTTGAGATTTGAGAGATTTGGGATAGTCACATATATATCGGAGGAAAAAAAATCGAGGACAAAAGGAAGATATTGAAGACAAATGAGAACAGAATATCATTGATTAACTATAATTACTGGAATGTAGGAAGGGATAGGATCTAAAATAAAGATGTAAGGGATTTGCCTTGGAAGAAGGGCATCCATCCACTCTGTTAACAAATTTGCAAAGAATCAACCCAGGCTTGGATTTTTTTTTCATATCTTTTCCCCTCTGATGCAGTAGAATAAGAATCTAATTCTGACATCCATCTAAGAGCAAAAGAGTTGAACCAACATACAGTTGGCATTACTTTGGGAAAATCACAACTTTCTGAGGCTGATTTTCTCTTTCGTGTGATGGATATTTGCATATGTTTTAAGAGAAGTGAAAAGCAAAGGATAAAAGGAAAGATATAAGCCTCTGAATGCAGACTTCCAAAGAATAGCAAGAAGAGATAAGAAAGCCTTCTTCAGTGATCAATGCAAAGAAATAGAGGAAAACAACAGAATGGGAAAGACTAGAGATCTCTTCAAGAAAATTAGAGATACCAAGGGAAATTTTCATGCAAAGATGGGCTCGATAAAAGACAGAAATGGTATGGACATAACAGAGGCAGAAGATATTAAGAAGAGGTGGCAAGAATACACAGAGGAAGTGTACAAAAAAGATCTTCATGACCTGGATTAATCACGATGGTGTGATCACTCATCTAGAGCCAGACATCCTGGAATGTGAAGTCAAGTGGGCCTTAGAAAGCATCACTACGAACAAAGCTAGTGGAGGTGATGGAGTTCCAGTTGAGCTATTCCAAATCCTGAAAGATGATGCTGTGAAAGTGCTGCACTCAACACGCCAGCAAATTTGTAAAACTCAGCAGTGGCCACAGGACTGCAAAAGGTCAGTTTTCATTCCAATCCCAAAGAAAGGCAATGCCAAAGAATGCTCAAACTACCACACAATTGCACTCATTTCACATGCTAGTAAAGTAATGCTTAAAATTCTCCAAGCCAGGCTTCAGCAATATGTGAACCATGAACTTCCAGATGTTCAAGCTGGTTTTAGAAAAGGCAGAGGAACCAGAGATCAAATTGCCAACGTTCGCTGGATCATGGAAAAAGCAAGAGAGTTCCAGAAAAACATCTATTTCTGCTTTATTGGCTATGCCAAAGCCTTTGACTGTGTGGATCACAATAAACTGTGGAAAATTCTGAAAGAGATGGGAATACCAGACCACCTNTGGCCACAGGACTGGAAAAGGTCAGTTTTTATTCCAGTCCCAAAGAAAGGCAATGCCAAAGAATGCTCAATAAAAAGATACTTCAGTGCAAATATTTAGACTTCCAAGGTGATCAGTAGTAATAAGAATGAAAAGTAAGAAGGATCTCAGAACATCTTTAAGAAAAAAGTAGATTCATTTTATACAATAGCATGTTTTAAAAAACCTTAATTAGTTTAATGAGAATGACATGTTTTTCCTGCCATCAACCCCCCCAAAAAAAGACAATTAAAACCTTTAGTAAAGGCAAAAATTGTGTAACTCATGGTCCAAATATGAAACTAAGATGTGACAGTATTATGAGTAATCAGTGGAAAAGAGAATCTGTTTGACATTGACACCTAGAACATTCTCCTTCAATAAGCATTAATAATATGGTTTACATTTGTCTTTTTACAAGTCTGTTTATACAATTGATTCAGCAGTGAATAAGATTTACAAAATTGTGATATTGAAAAAAAATCACTTAAAAATAAGTTGAAGGACAAAATACAAAAGACAATTATCTTAACACAGTAAATATAATTGTTGACTGTGTAAAAGTAGTGGTACAGCTAATGGAAGTTGGGAAGTGGAGGGAAGTGAAAGGATGCAAATGCACTAATCTTACATAATGGAGGAATTAAGAGACATTTTAAAATGCGTGGATGAACACTTTCTAACAGTAGGTCAAGAATAGAGGTTTAACGACCCAATCAAAAAATAGGCCAAAGAACTAAACAGACATGTCTCCCAGAATGGCTGCGATCCAAAAATCTACAAACAATAAATGCTGGAAAGGGTGTGGAGAAACGGGAACCCTCTTACACTGTTGGTGGGAATGCAAACTAGTATAGCCACTATGGAGAACAGTGTGGAGATTCCATAAAAAACTGGAAATAGAACTGCCTTATGACTCAGCATTCCCACTGCTGGGCATACACACTGAGGAAACCAGAATTGAAAGAGACACATGATGAACACCCCAGTACTGTTTATGATAACAAGGACATGGAAACAACCTAGATGTCCATCAGCAGACGAATGGATGTGAAAGCAGTGGTACATATACACAATGGAATATTACTCAGCCATTAAAAAGAATACATTTGAATCAGTTCTAATGAGGTGGATAAAACTGGAGCGTATTATACAGAGTGAAGTGAGTCAGAAAGAAAAACACCAATATAGTATACTAACGCATATATATGGAATTTAGAAAGATGGTAATGATAATCCTATATGCGAGACAGCAAAAGAGACACAGACATAAAACAGTCTATTGGACTCTGTGGGAGAAGGCAAGAGTGAGATGATCTGAGAGAATAGCATTGAAACGTATATTATCATATGTGAAACAGACCACCAGTCCAGGTTCGATGCATGAGACAGGGTGCTTGGGGCTGGTGCACTGGGATGACCCTGAGGGATGGGATGGGGAGGGAGTTGGGAGGGGGGTTCGGGATGGGGAACATGTTTACACCCATGGCTGATTCATGTCAGTGTATGGCAAAAACCACTACAATATTGTAAAGTAATTAGCCTACAATTAAATAAAGTAATAAAAAAGAAATAGAGGTTTAAATATATTTAAAGCAATTAAGTAAGAAATACTTAAAGTATTGTAATAAAAATTGCAAAGATGAGACTAGGAAAAGAAAAATGGAGGCTGATGTAAGTAAGCTAAGTTCTTATTGTTCTTTTTTGAAGTGTGGAGTCAATTTTTTAAAGTCAGGAATTGAATCTAAATGTGGCAGTATATGTGTATTATTTTCAAAGATAGAGGTTTGTATCAGAAGTACTAAAAAACAGTCTCATGTGGCTATCTTTAGAGTAGTGGTTTTCAAACTGTGGGAGTGAATCAAGTTAGTGGGCTACAATCTACTTTAGAAGGGCAAAAAAGAAAAAGTACGAGCAAGTAAAATTCTTGAAACTTTTATCATCTCTGTGTATGTGTGTGTGTGTGTGTATGTGTGGATGTGGATGTAAATTGTATTGCCTACTTGTGTCCTTGTCAAAAAAGTAATCCAGGAAGTAGAACTCGGTTGTGCACAGTAGTTGGGCAACATTTTAATCTTTTAATTTTCTACTCCATGTATTTGAATCTTTAACTCGTGCGTGTATTAATTTTGTAATAATTTAAAATATGTATCTTTTTTTTAATATATTAAAAAATTCATAACCTTCCATAAGATAATGTGGTATATTTCCTAACAAAAGCAGATACTAGGCAATTTTCTTAAGAAACAAAATGACAGGCAATCTTACCATCACTTAGCAAGAAAGGAAAAATTAACAGCAAGTTTTAAAGATTACTTAAGGCTTAAGAAAGGGAATCCTGGGGCAGGGCCAAGAATTTAAGACTTTAGGGGGAGCCTGGTGGGCTGCCGTCTATGGGGTTGCACAGAGTCGGACACTACTGAAGCAACTTAGCAGCAGCAGCAGCAGTAGTGGATTAAGTGGATAAAAGAAATAAAAGTTCAAATATCACTTTCAGGATATAACCCAGTACTAAGAATGACCTTGAATCAACAAATAATTTTACCTTATTGTCTCTATGTAATGTTTCATCTATCAGTGAACAATATAATTGTTTGTATTTCTATAGTGACTTTCAACTTTCCTCAGTTTGCATCAAATATGATACAATTTTAGAACACCTGTTTGCCCAGATCCTCCATTTTCTAAAAGCTTCTACTCCACTGGGGTGAGATCTCTGTGGCTATGTGCAATTTGTGACCTACCACCTAGCTATAAAAGTGTTGGTCACTCAGTCAGTCATGTCTGACTCTTTGCAACCCCAGGGAGTGCAGCCCACCAGGCTCCTTCTTCAGGCAAGAATATTGGAGTCAGTAGCCATTCTCTTTTCCAAGAGATCTTCCCCGGGGATCAAACCCGTGTCTCCTGTGTCGTAGGTAGATCCTTTACCATTTGAGCTATAAGGGCTTCCCTGATAGCCTGCTTAGTGTTGGACACGACTGAGCAACTAAGCAGAGCACACACCTAGCCATACCTGCTTTGACCAAGGAGACTCCAGACCTAATCTGTATTAGTCAGACTTTCTCACCTAGGAATTTAGAACTGAGAAATGGTGGTCATTTTGTACTGATCCCCTGGGGAATAAGGATATCGTTCTAGGACAGCCATATTTGGCCCATACATATAGATACCTGCTCTTCCCGTGCCTTCATGTTCACACTTCCTTTGTCACCTTGCTCACTCCTTGCACTTTGCAGTGTTAGATACCTGAGATTCTGTCATGTACCTCTTGGGATACAGAGTTGATATGCGTTGGAGATCAGGTCTGTGTGCTTTGAGTACTGTTTTCCTGTTAGGACCAATCTTAAAGGAGTTTATTCCAGAGGGCCAGGACACGTAAGAATCAAAAGAAAATGGCACCAGAGGTAACTGACAAGTTTATATTGTACCCAAGGAGCAGAGATGATATTAGCCGAAGGGCTGATTTCTATCTTCCCTGTTGCCTCTGCTGGGGCTCCTGTGGTTGATAAGGTGAGGTTAGATTTCATTATATGGTCGATCAGCTAACTCTGTAGATCCCCTGCCTTTGCTTTGTTGTTCTTTAGTTGCTAAGTCACACCTGCCTATTTTGCAACTTCATGGACTGTAGCCTGCCAGGCTCCTCTGTTATGGGATTTTTCAGGCAAGAATACAGGAGTGGGTTGCCATTTCCTCCTCCAGGGGATCTTCCCAACCCAGGGATTGAACTCGTGTCTCCTGCATTGCAGGTGAATTCTTTACCACTGAGCCACTGGGGAAGCACCCCTCCCTTTGCTGGGGCCCTTAACACCTAAGATGACCATATATCTGATTTACTTGGGACGCAGTTTCCCTATAGTGCTAATAAAATTATTAGTGCTCTTTCATTCCTAAAAAGGTCCTGGTTTGGATGATAAGTCATATGGCCACCTATTCATGATCATAAGAGCTATCTGGCACTCTGGTAGAACCAAAGCCTTAGTTTCTTCACTCCTCCTATTCACTGTTGAATGCCTCAGCTGGAAAAGCCTCCAAGCCTCTATTCTCCCCATGTCAGGTCTTTCAGCTGCCACTTTGAAGGTATATGTTTGAGAGGCAAAGAGGCTAGGTAGTCATTTTCCTCCTTGTCCTAGAAACCACCCCCTCCCCCTCCGAAAAAACAGGCTGAAATCATTAAGAAAATGCTAGATCTAGAGGCTAAGTTACCTCCTCCTTTCCATATACTTCCTCTTATAGTTCTTGTCCTGCTATTCACTTGTACATTCTTTTTTCTTTATTTTTTTTGTTCTTTAATATTTGGCTGTGCTGGGTCTTCATTGCAGCAGCTGCAGGCTTCCCTGTTTGTGGCTTGCAGGCTCCAGAGTGCATGGGCTTATGATTTGCAGTGTGCGGGTTTCTCTCTAGTTGTGGTGCTCAAGCTTAGTTGCCCTGCAGCCTGTGGGATCTTAGTTTCCCTCCCAGAGATCGAACCTGTGCCCCCTGCATTGGAAGATGGATTCTTCACCTCTGGACAACCAGGGAAGTCCTCTTCCTTTCTTTTTTTAAAAACTCTTTCTGTGGGTTGGTTTCTTTGCAGAGTTGATTTTGAGGAAAGGCATTTTGATGAATGATTCTCCACTGAGTTGGAATTTTTTTCCAGAGATATTTTTAACCCAAAGTTATGTGATATAGATATTAAAACCATGCTAAAGGTTTAGTTTTTGTGAATTATCTATCTAGCACCAGGTACATTTGGAATAAAAGTTTGACTCTTTCAAGTGTATAGGTTGACCTGTGAAGAGTTTTCAGGTATTGTAGTTTTTCAGATATGTGGGCAATTGGCTGTAGAGTATCTTTGATGCCATGTAATGTCATCATTGAAGTTTAAGAGACCTAGGTTAAAGCCCTGATTTCACCTGTCTTGTGATCTTAGCTGCTAATGTTCTGCCCCTGTGGAATCATGCAGTTTTATTGCTGAAAAGAACTAATGATCATCTAACTGAACCCCTTTAGTTTTACATCTAAGAGCATAAAGGAGTAAAGAGGTAAAATGATTAGCCCAATAGCTCACAACTAGTAAGCAGTACAAGCAAGATTAAAATCTGGGACTTATGGTCCCTCAGTAGGGAAAATATGAGGTTCTACATTTACAAAGGACTTCCTCGAAGTGGCTTACTCCACCAGTACATTTTATCTGCAGTTTTATTGTCTCTGGGGCTTCCTTGGTAGCCTGGATGGTAAAGCATCCAATGCCTACAATGCAGGAGACCTGGTTTGATCCCTGGGTTGGGAAGATCCCCTGGAGAAGGAAATGGCAACCCACTCCAGTATTCATGCCTGGAAAATTCCATGGACCAAGGAGCCTGGTGGGCTACAGTCCATGGTGTCGCAAAGAGTTGGACATGACTGAGTGACTTCTCTTCACTTCACTTCTTCACATACACAGAAAAGAATTCAGCTACCTTAAAAGGAAAGAATGGGCTTCCCTAGTAGCTCAGATGGTAAAGTGTCTGCCTACAATGCGGGACACCCGGGTTCGATCCCTGGGTTGGGAATATCCCCTGGAGAAGGAAATGGCAACCCACTCCAGGACTCTTGCCTGGAAAATCCCATGAACTGAGGAGCCTGGTAGGCTACAGTCCATGGGGTTGCAAAGAATCGGACATGACTGAGCGACTTCACTTCACTTCAAAAGGAAAGAATAAAAGTGCAGATGAAAGACTATGAATTCATTAAGTCAACAAATACTTATGAAGTGCCTACTGTTCCAGGTACTATTCTAGATACTAGGGATATAGCAGTGAATAAATCTGAGTCTGTGCCCTTGTGGGTATATATTCTTGGGAGAGGGAGGCAGATGATGAACAAATAAATATTTTTAAAATGTCAAGTAGTAAAAGATTCCGTGAAGAAAAATAAAGGATAAGAGAGGAAAGACATTGGGATCAGGGAAGGCCTCTCTGAGGAGCAGAGACTTGAACCAGTTGCATCAGCAAGCCAAAAATATACCTGGAGGAAATTCTTTCCAAGCTGCAGTTCTAGGACACACAAAAACTTTGACTTGGGAACAGTCTTGGGAAATTTAAGAGATATAGTGGCAGGAAGAAATGCTGGGGTCCTGCCCTGGTGGATCCAGGGTGATTCAAAGGGGAGACAGATAGGCGAGGAAAAACNTTGAACCAGTTGCATCAGCAAGCCAAAAATATACCTGGAGGAAATTCTTTCCAAGCTGCAGTTCTAGGACACACAAAAACTTTGACTTGGGAACAGTCTTGGGAAATTTAAGAGATATAGTGGCAGGAAGAAATGCTGGGGTCCTGCCCTGGTGGATCCAGGGTGATTCAAAGGGGAGACGGATAGGCGAGGAAAAACATTTATTTAGAAATATAAGATTAGGAAATAATAGTATAGTAGGAAATTTAGTGGAGAAAAGAGGCTGAATAACTTGGTTTATGTGGAAAGCCAATAAAACTTCAGGACAAGAAGTTTGCACCATCTACGTTAGGCCACCAGTGTCCGTTTGAATATCGGAGGGTGCCCCTCCTTGGACTCCCTCTCTCACGGATCTTAGAAGCTAGGGCAAGTAAGTAGGCATGGCGAGCCTCCACGTCCCAGGTGAGAATTCAGCGAGAAAATAGAGTAAAGAGGACACGGGGGAAACCAGTCTTTCCAATGACTAGCCCATCCTCTATTGTCCAGAAAGGCCTTTTATACCTTTTTTTGTACATAGAGATCAATGGATAATATAAAATTATGCAGTGCCAGCAGCCCTGACTCTTATCGAGACCAGAGTTTTTCTCTACATACCTAGTTGTATATACAAGTCTTAGGTGATTTACATGATCTTCTGGCCAGAAGGCCAATTAACATTTTACGGCCCTTTTCTGATAAAAGTTTGTCAACAAGAAGACTCATTTGTGTTGCTCTTCCCAAAGTCTGGTGTCACTCTCAGAAAGCACTAAATAAAGTTATGTTCTTACATAGCAAGGACACAAGAGGAGTACAGTGATATATAACAAAGAAAAGTAATTAACTCGAAAGTCTAGTGTTGCTAACATCAAAACTACTATATTCCTATTTCTATATCCCAGTTACATTGATTAATATCCTTCAGGTGCCTGAAAGATAAAGAATATGGAGGCCTGGCAGCAGTCATTTAGTCGACAGTGAAACCCATCACCAATATAATTTTTAACTCTTTAGAAAAAAGCTCTGTATCTTTAAGATGCTTTAAGCTTTGTGCCTCTCGCAGTTGGGGGGCTGTAAGCAATTCACAAGTTGTAAAAAATCCGTGGGAACCTGTCAGGCAAATTAGAGAGCCATCCAAAGGGGGTTCAGACTGAGACATTCTTTTTATATGCAGTAAGGCAGGCAGGTTTCTGGGGGTAGATGTTCAGGAAAACTCAGGGGGAACCCCTGAAGCTAGATTATGCCTTTGCATTTTGTCTGGCTTCCTTCCTCATGACCACTGCCATGGGCGGGATTCCTCACGCTGGCTCCTGGCAAAGAAAGAAAAAAAATTCTACACTTAGATAAAAAAGAGATTTTAGAAACATCCAAAGAGAAAAGATAGATTCAGTTCAGTCGCTCAGTCATGTCTGACTCTTTGCGAACCCATGGACTACGGCACACCAGGCCTCCCTGTCCATCACCAATTCTCAGAGTTTACTCAAACTCATGTCTGTTGAGTCAGTGATGCCATCCAACCATCTCATCCTCTGTCGTCCCCTTCTTCTCCCACCTTAACTCATTTCCAGCAACAGGGTCTTTTCAAATAAGTCAGTTCTTCGCATCAGTTGGCCAAAGTATTGGAGTTTCAGCTTCAGCATCAATCCTTTCAGTGAATATTCAAGACTAATTCCCTTTAGGATTGACTGGTTGGATCTCCTTGCTGTCAGTTGTTAAATAAATAGGTTAAAGATGCCCTCTGTATATTGGTCCTTATGTTGTTTACTTATTCACAGCAGGCTAGTACCATTATTTTAAATCTACCAATATCAAACTCAAATTTTTGTATTTTTATTTATATAAAAACAATGATAATAATGACTCATCATGGAATATAAAAATAAGATAAATCTAAAATACTAATGGTAGTAACATGTACAATGGGATAGAGTGAACATATTAATAGGAGAACTATCCTAGGTCTTTGTTTTATTCGTAATCAAGGTAGATATATTTATCAATTTTAGACTCTATAAATGTTTATATTAAAGATATAACTAAAGGATATATGTAGAATGTACTACTCCAAAATATAATACGGAGTAAGGTAAACACAGTTTATTTAATGCAACAGGTAGTAGCAAGGGAAAAAACAGGCTTTGTTTTTTAAGTAAAAAGAGTTTATTTAACTTTTAAAGAGAAAAGCATGAAATAAAGTAAGAAATAAATCCAAAAATATCAGTAAATGGACTAAATTCAACAATTTAAAATTAGATATTATTAGATTGAATATAAAAAAATTAAAATGTACCTGAATTGAATTTATAGGAACTATGTCTAATATGAAGATGTAGAAATACTTACATAAGTAAAAGAAGAAGTTCTACAGTAAGGCAGGAGTAAGAAAAGTCAAAGGATTGGAAGGAAATTAATAAAACGGTCATTATTTGCAGATGATATGATAGTCTACATGAAAGAATCCAACAGTCTGCTGTCAAATCATTAGACTTAATCAGAGAATTTGTCAAAATGTCCGATACAAGGTTTATATACAAAATTTAAATGCATGTTATATGCAATTAGGAAAAATAATATTTTAAGAGATAATTTTTATAATAGCAAGAAAAAATATAACATCCTTTGGATATTAGGCAAGGCTTTATAGAGAAAATTATAAAACTTTAATGAAAACGTAAATATATTGAGAAATACATTGAGAAATATAAACATATCATTGGCTAGAAAGATAATATTGTGAAGAAGACAAGTATTTCAAAATTCATCTATCCAAATTTTGATTGAAATCTTAGATGAATTTCTTTAACTTGACAAATTTGAGAGGATTTATATGAAAAATCAAAGACCCAAAAATAGCCAAGATATTCCTCAAGAATAACTAGGGAAGATTTGTTATGTTACATATCAAGATTTCTTATAAATTTATATTAAGTAAAATATATTGGCAATGACCCAGCAATAAAAAATTGACCAGTGGAACTATAATAGAGTCAAGAAATTGATCCATACATATATGATAACTTGATTTATGCCAGGTGGATAGTAGAGATGACTGAAGAAAGATGAATGTCAATAAAGAGCGATAGGTTTTGAACTGCTGCTTAGTCACTTCAGTTGTGTTCGACTCTATGCGACCCCATAGACAGCAGCCCACCAGCTTCCTCTGTCCCTGGGATCCTCCAAGCACGAATACTGGAATGGGTTACCATTTTCTTCTCCAGTTAGGTTTTGAACTACTACCTTCAATTTTCTAGTTAAATGAGATCATAAATGTCTACATTGCTTAAACTACTGTTAGATTTTTCTGTTACTTGTAGCCCAAAGAATTCTGGATACAGGTCCTAGCATCCTTTGGTCCCCGATACAAGTCTTCGCATCCTTTGGTCAAGGATACATGATTAAAATGGTGCAGTCAAAGTGGATACCGAGACTTGTTAAGGAATGACAGGGAAGAGGCTATGCTTCTTTTACTAAATTTGAATCTGAGTGACTATGTGCCTGAAATTTCTGGGGATTACCACGTGGAACCTGAGAGGGAAGCCAATACAGGGGAAGGGAGAGTGAAGGATGGAAAGAAACTGAGTTTTGATTACAAGAGTTTGAACCTTTTAACTTAATGACCCAGATAACAACGATGTTGTAGCCACTCACCTAGAGACAGACATCCTGGAATGTGAAGTCAAGTGGGCCTTAGAAAGCATAACCAAGAACAAAACTAGTACAGTGATGAAATTCCAGCCAAGTTATTTCAAATCCTAAAAGATGATGCTGTTAAAGGGCTGCACTCAACATGCCAGCAAATTTGGAAAATTCAGCAGTGGCCACAGGACTGGAAAAGGTCAGTTTTCATCCCAATCCGAAAGAAGGGGAATGCCAAAGAATGTTCAAACTACCACACAATTGCACTTGTTTTGCATGCTAGCAAGGTAATGCTCAAAATCCTTCAAGCTAGGCTTCACAGTATATGAACTGAGAACTTCCAGATACACAAGCTAGACTTTCAAAAGGCAGAGGAACCAGAGATCAAATCGCCGACATGCCAACATTGTATCATAGAAAAAGCAAGAGAATTCCAGAAAAATATCCCCTTCTGGTTCATTGACTATGCTAACGTCTTTGACTGTGTGGATCACAAGAAACTGGAAAATTCTTAAAGAGATGGGAATACCAGACTACCTTACCTGCCTCATGAAAAACCTATGTGCAGGACAAGAAGCAACAGTTAGAACTGGATATGAAACAATGGACTGGTTTCAAATTGGGAAAGGAGTACATCAAGGCTGTATATTGTCACCTTGCTTATTTAATTTATATGCAGAGTACATCATGAGAAATGCTGGACTGGAAGAAACACAAGCTGGAATCAAGATTGCTGGAAAAAATATCAATAACCTCAGATATGCAGATGACACCACTCTAATGGCAGAAAGTGAAGAGGAGCTAGAGAGCATCTTGATGAAGGTGAAAGAGGAGAGTGAAAGCTGGCTTAAAACTCAACATTAAAAAATTAATATCATGGCATCCAGACCCATCACTGCTGCTGCTGCTGCTGCTAAATCACTTCAGTCGTGTCCGACTCTGTGCGACCCCATAGACAGCAGCCCACCAGGCTCCTCTGTCCTTGGGATTCTCCAGGCAAGAACACTGGAGTGGGTTGCCATTTCCTTCTCCAGTGCATGAAAGTGAAAAGTGAAAGTGAAATCGCTTCAGTCGTGTCCAACTCTGTGCAACCCCATAGACAGCAGCCCACCAGGCTCCGCTGTCCTTGGGATTCTCCAGGCAAGAACACTGGAGTGGGTTGCCATTTCCTTCTCCAGTGCATGAAAGTGAAAAGTGAAAGTGAAATCGCTTCAGTCGTGTCCAACTCTGTGCAACCCCATAGACAGCAGCCCACCAGGCTCCGCTGTCCCTGGGATTCTCCAGGCAAGAACACTGGAGTGGGTTGCCATTTCCTTCTCCAATGCATGGAAGTTGAAAGTGAAAGTGAAGTCACTCAGTCAAGTCCAACTCTTCGCAACCCCATGGACTGCAGCCTACCAGGCTCCTCCATCCATGAGATTTTCCAGGCAAGAGTACTGGAGTGGGTTGCCATTGCCTTCTCTGTAAGAGGATACTGCTGCTGCTGCTGCTGCTAAGTCGTTTCAGTCGTGTCTGACTCTGTGCGACCCCAGAGACAGCAGCCCACCAGGCTCCCCTGTCCCTGGGATTCTCCAGGCAAGAACACTAGAGTGGGTTGCCATTTCCTTCTCCAATGCATGAAAGTGAAAAGTGAAAGTGAAGTCACTCAGTCATGTCCAACTCTTTGCGACCCCATGGACTGCAGCCTACCAGGCTCTTCCATCCATGGGATTTTCCAGGCAAGAGTACTGGAGTGGGGTGCCATTGCCTTCTCCATCCAGACCCATCACTTCATGGCAAATAGATGGGGAAAAAAAGGAAACAATGACAGATTTTATTTTCTTGGGCTCCAAAATCATTGTAGAGAGTGACTGCAGCTTTGAAATTAAAAGACACTGCTTGGACGAAAATCTCTGAAAAACCTAGACATCATATTTAAAAGCAGAAATATCACTTTGCTGGCAAAGGTCCTTATAGTTAGAGCTATGGTTTTTCCAATAGTCATGTTTGGGCATGAGAGTTGGACCATAAAGAAGCTTGAGCATTGAAGAATTGATGCTTTTGAACTGTGGTGCTGCAGAAAACTCTTTGAGAGTCCCTTGGACAATGAGGAGATCAAACCGGTCAATCCTAAAGGAAATCAACCCTGAATATTCACTGGAAAGACTGATGCTGAAACTCCAATACTTTGGCCACCTGATGCAAATAACTGACTCATTGGAAAAGACCCTGATGCTGGGAAAGACTGAGGGCAAGAGGAGAAGGGGGCAATAGCGGTTGAAATGGTTGAATGGCATCACCGACAATGAGCGTGAGTTTGAGCAAACTCTGGCAGATAGTGAAGGACAGGGAAGCTTGGCATGCTGAAGTTCATGGGGTCACAAAGAGTTGGACACAATTGAGTAACTGACCAGAAACAACAACCGAGACCTTTTTCTGTCTCCTTCTCCTATTATGTAAAAAAAATTTATGTTAAAAAATAATTGTATGTAAAAAATAATTACATAATTAGATTTTTCAATTATGTAAGCCAATACATTTTTTTATTTGTCATTTTAAGTTGAATTGTCTGTCTTATGCAACCAAAATGATCTGACTAGAAATGGTAAAAACTCAGCTCACTTTCTCAAAAAGCTTATCATCAAAACCATGATCTTACACTGAATTTTTAAATGTTGCTTACTGAAGATGAATGTGACTAATAAAGCTAATCTATAACCAAAACGCAGTTGAGACTACAAGAGCAGTAATTCGTTTGAAACATTTGGATCATAGTAATATTTACATTTTTTGAAAATTCTAAGAAAGAACAAAAGACTCTTCCACCATGTTTTAGTAAATAAAACCAAAGCTGAAATGTTGAGAAGGAACTATGATATAAGGTTAGAAGGCGAGCTTAATTTTGTTTGCCATGTAATAAATGTGCATGGGATTATAGAAAATAAACTCTTGCCTCATTCTCTATGGAAACAATTTTTATAAATATGTAGTTAAAACACCTTTTAAAATTCAGGTATTTTGTTAACTAGTCTTGCTAGGATGACTTACAAAGGAGAAGAAGAAAGTCTGAAAGTCATGAGACACAAGAGACTATGTCTGTGTTTTTACAGGATTTTTCAAAAGAAAAGAGACCTTAAAGTCAAATAAATAGCAAATGGATTCATGGCAAAGAAAATGGTCTACAATAGTAGTTCTCAAAATTAATTTTAGCACTGGAACTTTTTTCCAAATGAAATCTTACACAGAATTTCAATATGTAAATTAGACAAATGTATTTGTTACTATAGGTTTTTTAATGTAACTATATAGTGTTTGCTTGTTAAGGAGAAGAGGAAGGATGCTACCTTTAGTGTGTTTGTTGAACAAATTAAAATTTTAAAATCAAGAGTTATTGATGACAGTTCCCATCTTTTATCATCATCAGGATTTAGTTTATTTCTCTATTTAGTTTAGCTATGCAGGAGTAAGATGGACATTTGCAAATAGTAATTTTAGGATACTTTTGAATTAAACTGACTCAGAAGCCTGAGAAAGGAGTAGTAGATTTTCCAAAATTTTATTTCAAAGTTAAACCATTAAGCATGTCTACTATTGGAACTAATTATCTTATACATAAAGGTTAGAGAAGATGAAACTAAAAGTTACAAGGGTTGAATAAAATACTTATAATAGGATACAATATTATGACATAACACTTGCTTACTTGTTAGTCTGTTGTTTTTGTTTCATAATTGGCTATTTTGCCTCAACAGAGAATTTGCCAAATGATGTGTCTGAGCATTTAACTGTTTTTTAACTGAGCATGATGCATGTATGTTATGGACTTGTGCTCATTTGTACAATTTTATGTCAGTAAATGTGCTGATATGTCTTAATTTTAAAAAAAGATTAACAGAAATACAAAACCATAATTTTCAATTTAATCTTCATTTATAAGAAATTTCGGAGAAGGCAATGGCAACCCACTCCAGTGTTCTTGCCTGGAGAATCCCAGGGACGGGGGAGCCTGGTGGGCTGCCGTCTATGGGGTTGCACAGAGTCGGACACGACTGAAGTGACTTAGCAGAAGCAGCAGCAGCAGCATGAGAAATATAAGTGAGCACACAACACATTGATGAGGAAACACAAGGACTGTTCACAGATATTTCAGTTCTCTTCCTGGGTATTGGTAAGGTTGCTCTTCCTGGTCCACTTTGGAGCTGGTTGTTGCCATGAAATGTGAAATGTGAGCAGCAATAATAATTCTGGCAGGACTTCTGGGCAGATGTTTTAAGTGTCCCTGCACAGTTCTTCATGTCTCCTTTCCTCTGCCACAGTGATCAAAGAAGCACACGCATGAGGAGTCTCCATCAGCCTGGATTCCTGAGTGATAATGAACAGAATTCCCTGCTAACCTGATCTGAACTTGTGTAAAGTCAGAAACCATGGATTAGCCAAAACAGCGAGTTAGCAGAGAGGGGAGAGTGATATAGACTTGCAGAGAAAATCTGAGATGCTGTGAAAGAGTGATGAGAGGGAGCAGCAGATCCCTAGAATTTCTTTGCTTCCGCGATTCCATGTCCCATGGGTTCTAACACTAAACCCTGTATAATCCTATGGAGCTTGAACTGGACTCCTGATACAGTTCAGTTCAGTTCAGTTGCTCAGTCGAGTCCGACTCTTTGTGACCCCATGATTGCAGCACGGTAGGCCTCCCTGTCCATCACCAACTCCCGGAGTTCACTCAAACTCATGTCCATCGAGTCGATGATGCCATCCAGCCATCTCATCTTCTGTCATCCCCTTCTCCTCCTGCCCCCAGTCTCTCCCAGCATCAGAGTCTTTTCCAATGAGTCAACTCTTCACATGAGGTAGCGAAAGTACTGGAGTTTCAGCTTTAGCATCATTCCTTCCAAAGAACATCCAGGGCCTATCTCCTTCAGAATGGACTGGTTGGATCTCCTTGTAGTCCAAGGGACTCTCGACAGTCTTCTCCAACACCACAGTTCAAAAGCATCAATTCTTTCTTTGGCACTCAGCTTTCTTCACAGTCCAACTCTCACATCCATACATGACTACTGGAAAAACCATGGCCGTGACTAGTCGGACCTTTGTTGGCAAAGTAATGTCTCTGCTTTTGAATATGCTATCTAGGTTGGTCATAACCCTCCTTCCAAGGAGTTCAGTTCAGTTCAGTTCAGTCACTCAGTC
>SJYA01001797.1:845181-859665 GCA_006410615.1 Neotragus moschatus | reverse complement strand
TCTCATGATGTACTCTGCATATAAGTTAAACAGACAGGGTGACAAGATACAGCCTTGACGTACTCCCTTCCCTATTTGGAACCAGTCTGTTGTTCCATGTCCAGTTCTAACTATTGCTTCCTGACCTGCATATAGGTTTCGTAAGAGGCAGGTGAGGAGGTCTGGTATTTCCATATCTTTCAGAATTTCAGAATTTCCATCTCTTTCAGAATTTTCCACAGTTTATTGTGATCCACACAGTCAAAGGCTTTGGCATAGTCAATAAAGCAGAAACAGGTGCTTTTCTGGAACTCTCTTGCTTTTTCGACGATCCAGCGGATGTTGGCAATTTGATCTCTGGTTCCTTTGGCTTTTCTAAAACCAGGCTGAACATCTGGAAGTTCGCGGTTCACGTATTGCTGAAGCCTGACTTGGAGAATTTTGAGCATTACTTTACTAGTGTTTGAGATGAGTGCAATTCTCCGGTAGTTTGAGCAACAATAAAATAAAACATGTGTTTCAGCGTAACAAAGTGTCCTCAAAATGCACATGCTGAATCAAAAGTTATGGTCATTTTAATATTTAATGCCAAGTGTCACCCACTAGCAAGGATGAATATGGCCCTTTCATAATACAGTAGTCTTGACCATCCTGGATGTACACATTAAAAAATAAAGCAAAGTGAGGGGAAAAAAAACTTTACTAAAAAAAAAGTTAAATCTATTAGTTAATATTTTTTTATTAATGAGGCTCACTTTTCCAAATGTTTCTAAGCCATTCCTTTTGTAATTAAAATAATTTCTCTTGCTAATTCATTTATTAGAATCAAAGTTTTCTTACAGGTGTATATGAGTTTTCTGTATAGCAATACTTATAAGTATTTTCCCAGATTTGGTTTAGCTTTCATAATTGTTATGTTGGTGGTTTATGACAATTTTTAACCTTTGTGTAGGTTATTTTCCTTTACTAAGTGGAATATTATCCAGTACTTTGTTAGCATCTCCTATGACTTTATTGTATAAAATTATTCTGCCTACTTTTGTGTGCTATGTAAATTGACATTTTTTGTATGTAACTATTATTGTATTTCCCATATTTTTCTTTTTAAAGATCAAACTGATTCACAAACCTCAAATCTTATTTTTACTTTTTTGAATAAAATATCTAATTATTTTACTGCACATCCTAGCAATCATACCTCCTCTGCCTTTACATGAAGATGGTTCAAATTTTAATTTTATGTTAATTATAAGGCTGCTAGAATACACCTATCTTTACCCCTGAACTTCATACCTTGTGTGTGTGTGTGTGTGTGTGTGTGTGTGTGTGTGTGTTTTCTGTCCAATGGATAGGGCCTTCAGTTTCAGTTCATTTCCAGCAATTGTTCCATTTTATATAACTGCTGAAAACAGTTTAAGGCTACAGGCAAATCAAGTATTTGGAAACAACGGTGGACAGCATTCTGTCTCCTGAGAAATGTTGTGATCTAATCCTAACTTGACTTTTGTCCAGGTAGTTCACTATCGTTCACTCTCTGTCCTGTTGATCGTGCAGTTGTTGCCAGAACACAAACCCTCATCTAACTCTACTGCTTGCAAAGCTCCCAGTCACCTGCAGGTAAAGTCAAAACTCCTTGGAACAGAAGAAGAACCTTTCACCATTTGGCCCCCCTACATTTTTATCTTCAGTTGCACCCCTCTTTAAAATGATCATAGAAGCTACAGCTATACAGAGGTACTTGTCATTCTCAACAAGTTATTTCTCATATCCGAGCTTTTGCACTTGTTATCCCGTTTATAATGTCCTGCGCTTCTCTTCCCACCCCACCTCAATTCTTAGCATCCTTCAAATGCTGACTCAATTGTCACTTCCATAGTGACAACTCCAAGTTCAGACTGCCTGGCATGGCAGTCAGTCACCCCTTCCTCTAGGAACTAGACAATTATTATCAAGTGGGGGAGAGAGATGTGGAAACAAATAATCAAACACAGGTTAAAAAAAAACCATGAACTCCTTAAGGACAAAGACCTCATCAGTTTTTCACCTCTCTGTCGCCTGCATCTACCAGTCACACAACAAATAAATGTTGAATTTGAATTTAAATGAATCATGTGTAATGATTTAATAATTTCATTTTACCTTTAAGAATATTCACTATGTGGTTTTCTAAAATTATAGGTTCATAATTTGACCTTAAAATACAAACTAAAAAATGGTTGCTAAAATTTTCCAAATGTTTGTATTATGATTTTTAATGGATTTCAGTTAAATGTATATATTATTATTTTTAAAATTATGTAGTGTTTCTTTTCTACTTTAAGGAGGTCTGTATAATTCATAGAACCTATGTAAATGTCTCAGGGTATTTTTAAAGTGTATAAAGCATATAAAGAAATAATATTGAAATTGATATTTGATACTTTCTTTGCAAACATCCTCCTGAAAAAAAGTTAAAGTCATAACAAAAATGGTGGTGATGGTGGTTTAGTTGCTAAGTCATGTCCGACTCTTGTGACCCCATGGACTGAAGTCCTTCAGGTTCCACCATAGGATTTTCAGTGGTAACTGACATTTGTTTGAGTGCTCTTAATGTCCCAGGTGCTATGCTTTTTTGTCTCCTTTATTTCTCACAGGAGTTTCTGGGAAGAAGGTGACTTGAACACATTTTCCTGACCCTGCCCCCTCTCCTTCTTTCCTTCCTCTAATTCCTTACTGTAGCAACTTAGCAACCAAGAGCAGCAATCCTTTGCTTGTAATGTATGTTTCTGAGGACACTGATAGGAGAGGGTAGATACTGAACAAACAGGGTCAGTAACTGGAGAAAGCCAACTCTCTTTGGGAAAAACAGGGCTCCACAAGTGAATGGAATAATTTTCCTTCCAAGTGTCTGAGAAAAGTGTTTCTCTCCCTTGTATTTGGAGAGCCTGAGAATAAAGTATAGAATGTTAGAGTAGAGGTTCTCAAAAGGTTATCCCTGGACTTGTAGCAATGACATCATCTGGGAACTTCTTAGACTTGTTAGAAATGTAAATTCTTGGGCTTCACTGCTTATAAATCAGAAACTGTGGGAATGTGGCCCAAGAAGCTGTGTTTTAATAAGACCTCCAAGAAATTGTGATGAATGTCTTCAAGTTTAAGAACCATAGAACTGTAAAAGCGGTCAGCTTAATATCCCCACCTGCTGGAAACCTCAACCAGCTGACCTAAAAAGGTGCCGAGGAACTCCTCCCCATTAGTAGGGTGCAGGAACTTGCAATGTTTTAAACAAACAATAAATTGAGGGAGATTTATCCAGCTGACCAACCAGAGAGGGTAGTTCCTCTAAGACAGAAAGTAACTTAAATGTAAATAACAGTTCTGTTGGCTCCCTTAATAGGAATCAGAACTTAGGTTAAATAACTGTTCAAGGTCAGTTATTCACCACTAGTGAATAACAGAACCACAATTTGAACTCAGGTCCCCTCCTTACCTTCTGTATATAAATTCTAATTATATATACTTCAACTGTTTCTGTAGGATTTACACGTTTTAAAACTTTGTTTTAAATTGTGATATAACATACATACAGCAGCCCCTTTATGGCTGTCTTCTCCCTGGTGGTAACCACTATCTTGACTCTTGTGATCCTTTTTTATTTATTAAACCATGTCTATAAGCATTCTCAAACAATATAGTTGGGTTTTTTCCTGCCTTGAACTTCTTATGAAAAGAATCATACTGTTTATATCCTTATGTGTCCTGCTTCTTTTGCTTAACATTATATTTTGGATATTCATCCATGTTGCCAAATGTAGCCATAGTTTATTTTCATTGCTATTTAGTTTTCATTTATTAGGGTGAATAATAAACATTTTATTTATTCTGAAATCCCTCATTTCTTCATTCCCACAGTCATTCTCCTACTTAAGACATTCATTAAATGATTCCTTATTAAGTTATCCCAGTGGTCTCTAACCTCCTCATTTCCAGGCTTTCCCCAGCTGCTGCCAGAGGATTCTTCTGAAAGTCAACACTGATCATGTACTCCTGTTAAACAAAGTTGTAGTAGGAGAGGAAGAAGAAAGGCTGGGAGGTAGGCAGTGACACATTTTTGGTTTTTATTCTGAGGACAATGAAAAACCCTATCTGGCGATAGTTTTGACTTTCTAAGCTCAAAGACTCTTACTTGAGAGTTCTTAGATCTTAGGATTGGACTCCTTTGATACGTATGCCTGCAGGAGTCCAAGCAAGTTGGCTGCTGCTGCTGCTGCTGCTGAGTTGCTTCAGTCGTGTCTGACTCTGTGTGACCCCACAGACAGCAGCCCACCAGGCTCCCTAGGCCCTCCTTAATCACTACCCACAGCCCCTTGAGATTACTTCAGCCGCTGGCTAAGTTCGCCTAGCCTTGGCTCCATATGTTGCCAATTCTTTCATTTCTCTGTAACTAAATGTTAAGTTCTATAGTCGATGTCCCCAACCTCTGGGTCATGGACTGGTACCTCCCATAAGATCAGCAGTAGCATTAGATTATAAATGAAATGGTCAATAAATGTAATGTGT
Source organism: Neotragus moschatus (assembly GCA_006410615.1). Classification (NCBI taxonomy): domain Eukaryota; kingdom Metazoa; phylum Chordata; class Mammalia; order Artiodactyla; family Bovidae; genus Neotragus; species Neotragus moschatus. The sequence goes on along the minus strand of SJYA01001797.1, from coordinate 855,147 downwards.
TTGAATTATCCTGAAACCATCCCCCACCTCCTCCCTAGTCCATGGAAAAATGATCTTCCATGAAATCGGTCCCTGATGCCGAAAATGTTGGGAACTGCTGTTCTATAGGGGAGGCCAACTTTTACCCTCTTAGGATTCTTTTTGGATGGCTGAGAAATTGACATTAAACAGATCAACAGGAGAAAAGCATACCAATTTATTTAATGCAAGTTTTATCTGAAATGGAGCCTTCATAAAGAATGAAGACCCAAAGAAATGGCAAAACCTATGTGCTTTTATATTTGCGAACAAAGATAAATAGAAAAGATATATAGAAATGTGACTATGTAGGGGGTGCTAAAGGCAGATAAGGATTATTTTAACAAGGACTGTTTGTATAGAAGTTTCTTGGTCTTAATTTATAGGTCTTGATGAGAATGTTACATCCCTTCTGGTATAGGAAAGACATCTTCCATATAGGAATTTCATCTCCTGCTTTTAAGAAAAACAAGGAAAGACCAGTGTTTTTTCTCATTTTTCAAGTGCCTTTAACTCAAAATAGGTAATATACCAAAAAAGCATAGTGGTGGCACACTCTGAACTCCTTCACTTTATACATACTTGACAGGTGGGACCATATAAATAAATGCATCTACACACACACACACACAAGTTTGTCCATGTATCCACTGACTTTTGAACAGTGCAGTAGTGAACTATTTTGTTGTTCATGATTTTTGTTCAGTCACTAAGTTGTGTCCAACTCTGCTACCCCGTGGACTGCAGCACACTGGGCTTCCCTGTCCTTCATTATCTCCCAGAGTTTGCTCAAATTCATGCCCATTGAGTCAGTGATGCTATCTAACCATGTCATCCTCTGTTGCCCCCTTCTCCTTTTGCCTTCAATCTTTCCCAGCATCAGAATCTTTTTGAATGAATCGGCTCTCCACATAATGTGAAGATGTTGAAAAGTCCAAAGTGTTGGAACTTCGGCATCAGTCCCTCCAATGAATATTCAGGATTAATTTCCTTTAGGATTGATTGGTTTGATCTTCTTGCTATCTAAGGGATTCTCAAGAGTCTTCTCCAGCACCACAATTTGAATGTATCAGTTTTTCAATGTCCACTTTTCTTTATGGTCCAGCTCTCACATCTGTACATGACTACTGGAAAAACTGTAGCCCTGACTATATGGGCCTTTGTTGGCAAAGTGATGTCTCTGCTTTTCAGTATGCTGTCTAGACTTGTCATAGCTTTAAAGTGAACAATTAATTTGCTGAAAAATGGCAAATTAAAGAAAAATGGACTCATACACTAAGAATCATAAGATTTAGCTCAAAATCTCACCTAAATGGGTAGAGACATTTCAAGCTTCAGAACAAACATTGCTAATTCATACCTTTGAGTATAATTAGAATTACAGAATATTAGGGCCTCCTTGAGGAGGGCATGGCAACCCACTCCAGTATTCTTACCTGGAAAATACCCAAGGACAGAGGAGTTTGGTGGACTTCAGCATGTACATCTTCCTAGGGCTAAAACTTGAAGACTTAAAATGATGGAAATTTATTCTCTCACAGCTCTGGAGGCCACAAGGTGTTGTCCGGGCCATGCTCTCTCCTTCTAAAGACTCTGGGGGATAATCCTTCCTTGCTTTTTCCAGCTTCTGGTGGCCCAGGTGTTCTTTTGCTCATGGCAGCTTAACTCCAGTCTCTGCCCCTGTCTTCACATAACCTTTTCCTCTGTTTTACTTCTCTTCTGTTTCTTGTATGGACAGTGTCATTGGATTTAGTGCCCATCCTCACTGAGGATCATCTCATCTCAGGATTCTTAATTATATCAGCAAAGGTCATTTTTGCCAAATAAAGTCACATTCAGATGTTCCAGGTGAACATATCTTTTTGGGAGCCACCGTTCAACCCACCACAATCTCACAGTTTGTTTATCCAGTTACCTAGTGACAGACAGTTGAATTCTTCCTTCCTTCCTTTCTTCTATTATTAATAACGCTGCTATGAATATTCTTATCCAAGGCTTTTTGTGGATATATTTTCAGCTTCACAGGTTTTGAATTCCAGTTCTAATTATCCTACTATAAGATGTGTTTTTCTTTTTAGTGATAATTACCAAGAATGACATTTTTATTGTAATTCTCACAATTTCTGTAAGGATTGATCAACCTGCATACAGCTGATCTAAACATTTTGTATCACTGAAAATTTAGTACTACCAAGAGGCAAGGTACAGAATTCTAATAAGTATATTCCTTTTGTTTCTCAAGATACTATCAAGAAACAAACAAGTTTCAAATCAGGAAACATTGACTTTAATTCCTTAAAGTAATAGAAATACTTGATTAAAGTAAAAAACAAATGCACAGTTTGACTCCATTATGTCAGTTCTTTTGTTTTGATACTTTGCATTAGTGCTTATAGCCATCACCTGTGGCTAAATTTGATACATTTATCTCATTATGGGCCTGACTAACATGGACCATTCCACTGTAAGGGATTTAAATACATCTCCTTCATAAACAAAACCATTCATCTGGAATATTCTACCCTTAGATTCTGGTAGTTACAACCTTAACAGAAATATTTGGAAGTGGATAACAGGCTTTTTGCATGTGTGTGGCTGGCTGCTGCTCTATAACAAAAGCATCTTGCAGAAGAGGAACTCTGTCTTCATCTGTGTGTCCTCCAACTCCAGGCCCAGCTCAATGCTCATAAATGTTTCCTGACTAAATAATGCCTGCAAATAAAAAATAAGGATGATGCTGATTCCTATTCATAGTAGAGTAATTTCAATTGATATAAATTTCTTACAAATAGTTTTAATAAATGATTCCTTTTTAAATCTATCGGAAAGTCTTCAGATTATTATTTGTTACACTGGTAGTTTCTTATTGCCACTTTGCTTCATTTGTTCATCAATATTAGGAACTAGTGATTGGCTACACTATTCGTTTATAAAAGCAATTTAAAATACTACTCAAGCTCTGATGAAACTTGACAAGTGTGACAGAGAAAGCACAGAGTTCTCGTTATACTTATTAGACAATTTACAACTGGTCCTGTAAAACGGTTTGGAGTTTAGAAACAAAATTATGTAATATGCTGTCACTACTACCTCAATCTTTTGCAATGTCTATAAATCAAAAAGTTTGCTTAACTTTTTGAAAAATGTAGATAACAGCTCTACTATTTTGGAGTATAATTACTTTGAAATTTCTGGGTGGATAAACTTGGAATTTTCACTAATCCTAATTTTCCATTTTTACTTTGTTCTGTCCCTTTAACTTTAATAAACCTTTCTCTGAAATCAGATTTGAGGAACGGACTCTGCTGAAATCATAATTTCTTCATTTTGACACAATTGTCCACAGGATAAGGTTTAACAGAAGAGACAGTGAAGACTATGATAGCACAGTCAAATATGAGATAGTGTAACTTATGATGCATATTTTTAAAAGATACATAGATGCTACTTTCAAAACCACAATTTCAACCAGGCATTTTGAAGGCATTTCTTATATAGCATTATTTACCAGATTGTATTATTATCCAAACTTTTAAACCTCCTCTACTTTTTTGGGAGTATTTTCAGCTACAAATAACAAACTGAAAGATCTTAAGCAAGAGGAGCTTGTTTGTCTCACATAACAAAAAAATCCAGAATAGATGCTTGCTGGCACTGGTTTAGCAGCTTAATGTAAGGGAGCTTGGGTTGATAGCTCTGTGATTCCCTTTGCCTTCTCTTCATAGTCACAAGATGGATGCAAAGCTCTTTACTAGGAAAGATTTATCTTTGTCAAATCATCTATCCAATAGTTTTCTCCTTGCAGTTCATTGACGATAATGGTGTCACATGACTATCCATAGCTGTAAAGGAGGCTCAGAAAATGAGTTTCTACTTACAGGTAAAGTAAACTTCTACAGAGTTTCCCTCTGTAATGAGAGGGAGGCAAGAGAGAAGGGTTAGGAATTACTTTTGAGTCACCAATCACATCTTGCAAATACTATGTGTTCAGTAGTGAACTAACAATTTATCCACAGTGTTCAGCAGAACTAAAATTCAGATATACACCCATTATCTTTCCTATTAAATTTGTATTTTATTTTCCTCATTTGTTCAGAAACATAATAGAAGTTGTACTACTTATCAACAAGCATTTGTTAAACATGTGGAATACACTAGTTACTCTCTAAGTGGAGAAAGGATTAGGAATGACTGATTCCAAGACTTCATCCATTTACTCAAGAGATATTTACTGACTGACTACTATGTGACAGATATTATTTTGGAGTTTTGAAATACATCTGTGAACAAAACAAAAAGTTCTGTCCTTGAGGAAGCCTACATTCTAATAAAGCATATGAACATTTTAATTGAATTTTCATAAATACACACAATTGGGAAATGCATTTCATTCAAAGAGAACAACATGAGCAAATACATGGAAATGTGAATGTATATTCTGTTTTTGGAGCATAAAGTAGCTTCATGAAGTATAGAATACATGGTGAGAGCTGAAAAGGCACTGTCAGGTTTTGTTGTTATGTCCAGGACAATGTGAATTTTGCCAGATCAAAACTAACATCTCTCACAATTAGAACCAAAGCTTGGAGGTACTACAGATAGCTTGAACTTACTGTGTGTTCCAAATGGTCTCATATTTCTCCTGAAACCTGCTGTCATTCCTTTTTTTTCTGACTTGGTTTAGCCCCTCACCATTTCTTACCTGGGGTATTGCCATTGTCTCCCTACTTTCCATTCTTCTAATCCATCTTTTCAGCTACTTTAGACATGATTTTTCCAAGTTTATATAACCTTGAGATCATATTAAAGCCAAAGATTAGAAAACATCTGCCAATTTGGTGAAAGGAGAGATGGAGAAGGGGAGTTGTTACTGTTTGTATTAGTTTTCTATTGCTGTATAACAAATTACCACAAATTTTAGAGGTTTAAGACAATACACAATTGTTGTTTCACTATCAGGAGTCTGGCACAGTTTAGCTGGATCTTCTGCTTAGTTTTACAAGAGTACAAAGAGTTTGCTGTATTCTCCACTGAAGGCTCAACTGGGAAAGTACCTTGCTTTCAAACTTGCTCAGGTTGTGGATAGAATGTATTTGTTTGTGATTATACAACTTAGAGCCCCACTTCATTCTGCCCTCAGCTCTGATAGGCCACCCACAGTTACTTGCCATGTGGATTTTGACCAATATGGCTGCTTACTTCATCAAACCAACAAGGAGAGCCTCTTAAAGTGAGACATTGCCAGCAAGACAGAGCAGTATATTCATGGGAGTGAAAGCCTTTGCTATAGTATATTTATTATAATCGAGTTATAGATCCTGCCCACAACCACAGGGGCCTGATCTCCAGAAATATGAACACCATGAGGTAAAGAACATGGGGAGCCACCTTAAGTCTGTCTGTCACAGTACTCTCATAGTCTTTTCTATCCTTGAGGTCTGCTCAGGGGGCACTGTCTCTGGGAATGACCTTGAAGCTTAGTTTCTACCTAAACAAGCAAAAAATCAATGACTGAAAGTGTTTGTTAGTGAGTACTTTTTGGAAAATATAGAGACACTGCCTTTGGCTATTTTGCTGGCTTCTCTCACTTCTGTCCCACTTCCCCACAGTTGTTCTAAGAAATTCCTTCTTCCCCTGGAAAGCACAGCAGTTCCACTTTTCCAGCTTTCTACTCACAAATATGTACAGCCAAATCTCTTCAGGGGATCAGCAGAACAGATTTAACTCTTGCTATTTAGAAGGCAGTAGGAATTAAAATAGAAAAATCTCTCATTTTTCCTGTTATATCCAAATGTGATCCTGTTTCTCCTTTGCTTAAAAAGTCCTTTAATCATTCTCTGTTTCTTCACAATAAGCATAAGAAATATGAAATACACTTAAATTTTCAAGTATGATAAATAACATCCTCCCTTGTCTGGTCCTTTTATGGTTTCTAGCCATTTCCCACTTGTACTCCAGTGCCTATGTTTTAAGGAACTATCTTGTAGGCTGATACATGACTCAGGAGCTTGACTCACTACAATGATAGTCTATTTCCTCCCCTTCTGTTACTTCTTCCCCTAAATGTCTACTTCTGTGTTTTTCAGAAGATTTTCCTGTCTGTCTTTCTTTTGTACTCACAGTACCTTATACACACTGATATTATTAATATTTATAACACTTCCATAATATTTTCACATGCCTATATTTTTTTTAATGAAACTGTAAACCTCTTAAAGATGTTGCCCTGTGGGAAGAGAAATACAAGTTAACACAGCAGGAAAGAAGTGATAGCTGGAGTACATGTTTGAAGGTAATTAACATATAAGATGATATTTGAAATTATGAGTAGATGAGGTCATCCAAAAGAGAATAGAAAAGGTCAAATCAAGGCCATATAGAACCTCTAATTAAGATGCTCAATGAAGTGTTTAAAATAACCTTGTGTTTGAAGCTTCTTGTGGACTTTTCTGCTTTTTATATTGCTTTCTAAAAAAATTACTTTTTCTCTTTACTAGATTGATTAGACAAATATTGTAGAGTGGTTTGGAGTCTGACTGTAGTCTAAATAAGGTGTAGTATATGTGAAAAAATTTCATTTAAAGAAAAAATATTTCTTATGAGGAAATTAAATTTTGAAACTTTAGACAGAAGATTTTATTTTTCATGATTTGGGCAACTTGAATGGTTTTTCAGTATCCTACCAGTTTCATTTCTGTAAATTCCTGTTCTAAATAACATTTTTATTAAAGATCATAATATTTAAACTCATATCTTGTGACCTGAGGTATGTTATTGAAATTATGAGCCCTGAATGAGTTAAAGATCTTAATGGCAGAGCTAAAAGCCTAATTTCATCAGATTTTATAAGTCAGTCCTTGTAATAATTCAACAAGAACATTAAATACTTATGATATAGATCTGTTACTGTCCTAGTTCATTTGGTTGCTTTCTAACTGATGGCTTCCTTATGATAATTGTGAACTTCATGATTCTGGAGAAATCATTACCTGAGGTTTTATTTTCAAAGTCCTATCATTTATAATTGAATTGCAAGCAAAACTCATTTCTTAGGTAAAAGTTCTTTAATATAGAGCAGTTTGGTTTCCACTATTACTTCCTTCAAAGTCAGTTTGTTAAATTATTCATAATTTGACCTGTAAGGTAAATTGTTGTGATAAAACATTGAGAAGAGAAAAAAACACTTATGGTGGTTTAAACTTTATTTTTTGCTAATGTGTTTAACAGAGGTTAGTAAAAGTATTTTTATAGATTATTAAGATATGACAGGATAGATGAGCTCCGCAGGTCAGTAGGTACCCAATATGCTACTGGAGAAGTGTGGAGAAATAGCTCCAGAAGGAATGAAGTGGCTGAGCCAAAGTGGAAACGATGTCCAGCTGTGGATGTGTCTGGTGGTGGAAGTCCGATGCTGTAAAGAACGATACTGCACAGGAACCTGGAAAGTTAGGCCCATGAATCAAGGTAAACCGGAACTGGTCATATAGGAAATGGCAAGAGTGAACATCGACATTTTAGAAATCAGTGAACTAAAATGGACCAGAATGGATGAATTTAATTAAGATGACCATTATATCTACTACTGTGGGCAAGAATCCCTGAGAAGAAATGGAGTAGTCCTCATAGTCAACGAAAGAGTTCAAAATGCAGTACTTGGGGGCAATCTTAAAAACAGCAGATTGATCTCTGTTCATTTTCAAGGCAAACCATTCAATAGCACAGTAATCCAAGTCTATGCCCCAATCACTAATGCTGACAAAGCTGAAATTGAATGGTTCTATGAAGACCTGCAAGACTTTCTAGAACTAATGCCAAAAAAGGATGTCCTTTTCATCATAGGGGACTGAAATGCAAAAGTAGGAAGTCAAGAGATACCTGGAGTAACTGGCAAGTTTGGCCTTGGAGTACAAAATGAAGCAGGACAAAGGCTAAGAGAGTTTTGCCAAGAGAACGCACTGCTCATAGCAAACATCCTCTTCTACAGCACAAGAGATGCCTTTACATATGGACATCACCAGATGGTCAATACTGAAATCAGACATATTCTTTACAGCTGAAGATGGAGAAGCTCTATACAGTCAGCAAAAACAAGACCAGGAGCTGACTGTGGCTCTGATCATGAACTCCTTATTGCAAAAATCAAACTTTTTGAAGCAAGTGGAGAAAACCACTAGGCCATTAAGGTATGACCTAAATCAAGTCCCTTAAAACTATGTAGTGGAAGTGACAAATGACTTCTGTTTCACTGGCTATGCTGAAGCTTTGATTGTGTGGGTCACAACAAACTGTGGAAAATTCTTAGAGAGATGGGAATACCAGACCACCTGACCTGCCTCCTGTGAAACCTGTATGCAGGTCAAGAAGTAACAGTTAGAACAGGACATTACATGGACATGGAACAACAGACTGGTTCCAAATTGGGAAAGGGGTATGTCAAAGCTGTATATTGTTACCCTGCTTATTTAACTTACACTCAGAGTACATCATAAGAAATGCCAACCGGATGAACCATAAGGTAGAATCATGATTGCTGGGAGAAATGTCAATAACCTCAGATATGCAGATGACACCACCCTTATGGTAGAAAGTGAAAAAGAACTAAAGAGCCTCTTGAAAGTGAAAGAGGAGAGTGAATAAGTTGGCCTAAAACTCAACATTCAGAAAATGAATATCATGGCATCTGATCCCATCACTTCATGGCAAATAGATAAGGAAACAATGGAAACAGTGACAGACTTTATTTTCTTGGGCTCCAAAATCACTGCGGATGGTGACTGCAGCCATGAAATTAAAAAGCCCTTGCTCCTTGGAAGAAAACTTACAACCAACCTAGACAGCATATTTAAAAAGCAGAGACATTACTTTGCCGATAAAGGTCTGTCTAGTCAAAACTATGGTTTTTCCAGTAGTCATATATAGATATGAGAGTTGGACTATAAAGAAAGCTGAGCACCGAAGAATTGCTGCTTTTGAACTGTGGTGTTGGAGAAGACTCTTGTGAGTCCCTTGGACTGCAAGGAGACCCAACCAGTTCATCCTAAAGGCAATCAGCCCCAAATATTCATTGGAAGAACTGATGCTGAAGCTGAAACTCCAATACTCTGGCCATCTGATGTGAAGACCTGACTCATTGGAAAAGACCTTGATGCTGGGAAAGATTGAAGACAGGAGGAGAAGGGGATGACAGAAGATGAAATGGTTGGATGGTATCACTGACTTGATAGACTTGAGTTGAAGCAATGTCTGGGAGTTCGTGATGGACAGGTAAGCCTGGCATGCTGCAGTCCATGGGGTCAAAAAGAATTGGACACGACTGAGTGACTGAACTGAACTGTGTGTTGTATGACAGAAACCTACACAACTTTGTAATTTTCTTCCAATTAAAAAATTAATTAAAAAAGAAAAATTCCCACAAATTTCACTTCAGTGCCAGTTTTTCTCACTCTGCTACCTATAGTTTTCTGGTGATAGAAAAGATGTGAAACTAGGGGACTGAAAGAAAAATGTGAAGTTAAATATGGAAACCTGGTATTTAATCATCAGTAATGCTCAGTACGTATCTAAAGTAAATACTGAAATTATGTGGTTTTGTGTTCAAAAGTTTAAATTCCCAAAGCCTGTATGAAAAATGTCTTATCTGCATATTCTGGATTTTAGAATATGGTGAGTGAAACTGAGGGAGAGCTCAAGTCTGAACTGTATAACTTCCTCAGTCATATTAAATAGATGAGCTACTAGAAAATGGGGTTTCCCAGGTGGAGTAAGTGGTAAAGAACCTGCCTGTCAATGCAGGAGATACCAGAGACAAGGGTCCCCTAGTTTGGGAAGATCCCTGGGAGGAGGGCACGGCAACCAACTCCAGTATTCTTGTCTGAAGAATCCCATGAACAGAGAAACTTGACAGGCTATGGTCCACAGGGTTGCAAAGAGTTGAACAAGATTGAAATG
>SJYA01001797.1:706306-834471 GCA_006410615.1 Neotragus moschatus | reverse complement strand
TATACTGTATTGGTGTTTTTCTTTCTGGCTCACTTCACTCTGTATAATTGGCTCCAGTTCCATCCATCTTATTTGAACTGATTCAAATGTATTCTTTTTGATGGCTGAGTAATACTCCATTGTGTATATGTACCACAGCTTTCTTATCCATTCATCTGTTGATGGACATCTAGGTTGCTTCCATGTCCTGGCTATTATAAATAGTGCTGCAGTAAACATTGGGGTATGTGTGTCTCTTTCAATTCTGGTTTCCTCAGTGTGTATGCCCAGCAGTGGGATTGCTGGGTCAGGCTTTCTTTAACCATAAACTCCTAGGTCCTCAGAATGACTAAGTCAGAATTTCCAGAAGTAGGGCCTAGGAACTGAATTTTTCAGGCCCTCAGGTCTGAGAACGGCCACACAAGATGGCCTTCCATGTCCCTTTCTCCAAGCCTGAAGACCTGGGTGAGTTCCTGGGTTTCCTTAGAATGTGTGGACTGCCCACACGCTCTAAGATACACATACTAAAATACGTTTCCTTGGAAGGAAAGAAGAGAAAGTGAAAAACAGAAACACAAATTCATTCCCAGAGTAAATTAAAAACATTGCAGCCTGGTCCTCCACTTCTGGCCAAAATGACACCTCCCCAGCTCACAGGACATGGCTTTGAAAGTGAGAGAGAGAGAGAGAAAAGCAGTTAGTTGCAAGGCTGATACTTGAACTTTGAAGTGAGTTCCATTCTATAGGGCTGTGTCACAGCCATGCACCCACTTTGTGTGAGCCACGCGGTCTGCATGGGTATCCCACATAACCCTTGAGCTACTCAACTCTTAACTAAATCCTCAAGAAATAGCACTGCCTTCTCGTCTCCTGCAATGATGGAGAATCTACATGCTCCTCATTTCTCAGGCCCTCCGCCAAAAAGATAATCAACAAACAAATGTTCTAAACATTAAAAGATTCTAGAAGAGACGGTACAGAACTCCATTTCCCTCTCCTCCAGGAGCATATCTGACCCAGCACACACACTGTGCTGTACTCAGTTGTGTCTGACTCTCTGACTATAGCCCATGAGGCTCCTCTGTCCATGGGATTCTCCAGGCAAGAATCCTGGAGTGGGTTGCCGTGCCCTCCTGCAGAGGATCTTCCCAACCCAGGGATCGAACCCAGGTCGCCTGCATTGCAGGCGTATTCTTTACCAGCTGAGCTACCAGGGAAGCCCAACACACACACTACTTAAGGTAAATGTACAAAAGACGTAAGACCAGAAGTTATCTTCATGCCCCATTCCTTGAAGAAGAAACAGACAGTGAAATATTTACATTACCCAATTTGAACAATATAAATGAATGTCCATCTGCAAAACTGATTTTAACCAAAAACTGTAATAACAGTCATTCTCTAGCCTCAAATGTTTCCATTGCTTTATTCTGTGATAACCACTTGATAAACAAGTTATTTTATAGGCACCTGGCTCATTATGTATTACAAATTAGACCTTCATTTATCTATACACTCCAAACCTATCCATCGCCAACACTTAAAAACCCATTGCCCTTCCTTCTAGCCTTGTTAATTTCCAAATGCTAATTAAATTTAAACTCATAAAAGTATCTGTTTAGCATGCATGACAAGATCATCCCTCAATATCCATTACCCACTGTACATTCCAGCATGTTTACCTGCAGTTTCCTATTTGCTCTGCCATCTATATGCCCAAGTTTCTACAGACAGAATGAAGAAATAACCTGGAATTCAATCACTTTCCCATTTTGATCCTACAAAAGTTGTCCCCTTTGCTTGATGCCTTTTTAAGCAATTTTCTTTCAAATTATTTCTGAGAAGAATGACTTCCTGATAATAGCACTTAAATATGGAACAGGAGGAGAATAAAGAAATTATGGAGGAAAGCTATATTTCAGACCTTTTTCACCAGGCCATTACACAAAAAGAGAAGACTTCCAATCTCTGGAGACCCATAGTCACTTACTTATTGCTCTAAGAAGGCTGACAGACAGTCTAAAAGTCACAGAGATGATAAATGGTGCTGTTCACAACCAGCACCTAACATAAAGCATGCTACCATCCCACAGGGGCCTCCCAAAGGCCTGGAAAGGATTCACAGTACCACCCAACAGAAATGATATTCACATTCTCTTTTCTCACTAACATAAGTCCTCATAGCATGCAAATAGCAGAAGAGAGAGAAGAGCTCTGCCTGAAGACAGCTGTGTTCTGCTCAGAGATGTCTCTGCTCTGAGCTACCTTTATCAGCTGGAAGGATGTCCTCATGAGGACTTACACTGGGCCTTCAGCTGCATCTGGCCCGTGCGAGAATGTCCATGTCTCCATGCTCATGTCGGCAGAGTAAGGGATGTGTTACCACAGGCCCAAACAATCACCCTTTGCATCAGGGTATAACTGAAGGCTCTGCAAAGATAAAGACAGGCTGTGGTACCACCTCACCTTCTTTCAGCTCAAGAAAAGGTAAAATAAACACTTGGAATCACAGTTCCACTTGAGAGAGGCTTCCTTATCCCCTCCAGCCTTTTACACAGAGCTTGACAAACTTTTCTATAAAAAAGCCAGATAGTAAATATTTTAGATTTAAGAACAAAACCTCAGCTGCGTATTCTTTTTCTTCTTCTTTTTACAATATTTAAAAATGTAAAATCCATTCTTAGCTGGTGGTCCATGCAAAAACGAGCCATAGGTCAAATTTAGATTATGATCTATAGTTTGATAACCCTGTCTTACTATAGAATATAAAGTAAAAACTGTGTGAGTTCTTCAATTCATGTAAAACACAGATTCCTTTTAAAGAAAAAAAGAAGCCTTAATGTCCTCTCAGTGTACATCCACAGATCCCTGGGTACCACAAATTTGAAACTGAGGTCTTTCATTCCAGACTGGAAAAAAAAAAACTTTGAGTTGAGTCAAAATAAAGGAGGAAAGTTTGGAAAAGGGGTTAAAGAGGACTAGAGAGTTAGACATGAGCATCAGAGGGGATCAGAGAGTTATGAAATCTAACTTAAATTTTGAAGATTCCAGGAAAGTTTATTTGTGCTTTGATTCCTGTTCAGGATTTTGAAAGGTAGCTGTGTCATAGATGTGTCCTCCCCATGAGTGCATGGGGCGGAGGCAACAGAAATAGACCCAGGGATAACACAGATACCAAGATTAGCCAACAAGGACTTTAACACACCCACTACAAATAAGTTCAAGAATTTAAAGGTTAAAAAAAAAAAAGAATTTAAAGGTAAAGACTGACATGACAAGTGAACTTGTGGATGATTTCAGTAGATAACTAGAAACTATTGGATAAAACAATGTAAAGTCGAGAACTAGAAAATACAATATTTGAAATGAATAATTCACTGCGTGAATTTTTAGCATAATGGTCACTACAGAAGGAAAGATCGATGAACTTGAAAATGAGGCAGCAGAAAGCACAAATTGAAACACAGAAAAGGAAAGCTGAAAAATATCAATGGAGCCTCAATGACAATACCAAGTAGTCCGATATACTTGCTATTAGAGTCATGAAAAGAGAGGAAAGAAAATGGGGTGATAAAATGAAATATATTTGAGGAATACAATGACACAATATAATGAATATATCATTCTCCGAATTTGATTTTTTAAAAAAACCAACATATCAACCCAGAGATCAAATAAATTCTACAGACTCCAATCAGAATAAAAACAAAACAACCTATTCATATCACAGAAAACTGTTGAAAAACCAAAGAGAAAAAGAAAAATATATAAGCAGCTAGAAAAAAGATGTATCACAAATAAGAGAAAAACAATAAAGATTACTACAACTAATCATGAAACAATGGACTCTAGAAGACAATGGAATGACATCTTTAAAGCCTCAAAGAAAAAACTGTGAACCTAGAATTCTATATACTGCAAAAACATTTTTCCAAAATGAAGGAAAAAATTCAGTCTGAGAGAATTAGTCTCCAGAAGATACATGTTGCATTTAGAAGTACTAAAATGATATTCTTCAGGATGAAAGGAAATATATCAGATAAAAATTCAGTTCTTTATAAACAAACATAAAGTTCAACAAATTTTTAAAAAAGGATAAGTATACAAGGAGCAAATTTTTCTTGTTTCTTAATTTCCTTAAAAATAATTAATCAACAGATGGATGGATAAATAAAATGTGTTATATATATAATGGAATATTATATATATATATATACACACACACACACACAATGGAGTATTACTTAACTTTAAAAGGAAATGAAATTCTCATATATACAACAACATAGATGAATCTTAAAAACATTATGCTATGCCAGATAAGCCAGACACAAAAGGACAGATATTGTGTAATTCCTCTTATACAAGATACTTACAACAGGCAAATTCATAGAAACAGAGAGACTAGAAGTTACCAGGGGCTGTGGGAAGCAGAATATAGGGAGTTACTGCTTAATAACCAGAGAGTTTCTGTTAAGGATAACAAAATAGTTTTGGAAATAGACAGTGGTTGTATAACATTTTTAAAGTAATTAATGCCACTGAAATGTATTTTTAAAAAGTTAAAATGGCAAATTTTGTTATATATGTTTTAACACAATTTTTTAAGTAATAATGTAATGCACCAGAAACCAACAAACTCTGTACTTAATATGAGTGAATTTTATAGTATGTGAATTGATATCTCAATAAAGTGGCTTTTTTTAATTATTATTTATTTATTTTCACTTTACAATATTGTATTGGTTTTTTTTTTACTTTGACAAAACTTTTATTTTATTTTTCTTAATTTAAATTTATTTATTTTAATTGGAGGCTAATTACTTTACAGTATTATATTGGTTTTGCCATAAATCAACATGAATCTGCCACAGGTATACACATGTTCCCCATCCTGAACCCCCCTCTCAACTTCCCTCCCCATNTTATTTTCACTTTACAATATTGTATTGGTTTTTTTTTTACTTTGACAAAACTTTTATTTTATTTTTCTTAATTTAAATTTATTTATTTTAATTGGAGGCTAATTACTTTACAGTATTATATTGGTTTTGCCATAAATCAACATGAATCTGCCACAGGTATACACATGTTCCCCATCCTGAACCCCCCTCTCAACTTCCCTCCCCATCTCCCCATCCCATCCCTCTGGGTCATCCCAGTGCACCAGCCCCAAGCACCCTGTATCATGCATCGAACCTGGACTGGCAATTCATTTCACATATGATAATTTATTTTTTTAACATAAATTTATTTATTTTCATCAGAGGTTAATTACTTTACAATATTGTATTGGTTTTGCCATACATAAACTAAAAAAGACATTTGTATAAAAATAAAAGTAACAATGTACTGTGATGTTTATAACAGGTAAAGAAGTAAAAATATAATACAATAAAAACACAAATAATGGGAGGGGGATAAATGAAAGCTTACTATTCTATGATTCTCACATTTATGTAAAGTAGAATAATATTAATTGAAGGCAGACTGTGACAAGTTAAGGAGGTATATTGTAATCCTCGGTGCAATCATTAACATACATATATAAGTCATGTTGTTGTTCTGTCACTAAATTGTGTCTGACTCTGCAATCCCATGGACTGTAGCACACCAGGCTTTTTGATCTCCACTATCTCCCAGAGTTTGTTCAAATTCATGTTCATTGAGTCAGTGATGCCATCCAACCATCTCATCCTCTGTCACCCTCTTCTCCTTCTGCCTTCAATCTTTACCAGCATCAGGGTCTTTTCCAACAAGTCAGCTCTTCACATCAGATGGCCAAAGTGTTGGAGCTTCAGCATCAGTCCTTCCAATGAATAATCAGGGTTGATTTCCTTTAGGTTGACTGGTTGGATCTCTTTGCAGTCCAAGGGACTTTCAAGAGTCTTTTCCAGCATCACAATTTAAAGCATCCATTTCTTGGCACTCCACCTTCTTTATGAACCAACTCTTATATCTATACATGCCTACTTGGAAAACCATAGCTTTGAATATATGAACCTTTGTCAGTGAAATGACATCTCTGCTTTTTAATACACTGTCTAGGTTTGTCACAGATTTCCTTTCAAGGAGTAAATGTCTTTTAATTATGTGACTGAAGTGATTTTGGAGTCCAAGAAAATAAAATCTGTCATGGTTCCACTTTTTCCCCTTCTATTTGCCATGAAGTAATGGGACTGGATGTCATGATCTTTGTTTTTTTTTAAGTTGAGTTTTAAGTCAGCTTTTTCACTCTCCCCTTTCACCCTCCTCAAGAGGCTCTTTGGTTCCTCTTCACTTTCTGCCATTAGAATTATGTCATCTGCCTATTTGAGGTTGTAGATATTTCACCCAGCAATTTTGATTCCAGCTTATGATTCACCCAGCCCAGCATTTTGCATGATGTACTCTGCATTTAAGTTAATAAGCAGAATGACAATATACATCCTTGACGTACTCCCTTCCCAATTTTGAATCAGTCAGTTGTTCCATGTAAGTTCTAACTCTTATGTTTTGACTTGTGTACAGGTTTCTCAGGAGACAAGTAAGATGGTCCGTTACTTCCATCTCTTTAAGATTTCTCCACAGTTTGTGTGATCCACATAATCAAAGGTTTTAGCATAGTCAATGAAGCAGAAGTAGATTTTTTCTGGAACTCCCTTGCTTTCACCATGACCCAATGAATGTTGGTAATTTGATTTCTGGTTCCTCTGCCTCTTCAAAACCCAGCTGTACATCTGGAACTTCTCCGTTCACATACTGCTGAAGCCTAGCTTGAAGGATTTTGAGCATAATCCTGCTAGCGTGTGAAATGAGTGCAACTGTACAGTAGTCTGAACATTCTTTGGCATTGGGATGAAAACTGACCTTTTCATTTCATTGGAATGAAAACTTTTATACAAGTCTTTTATTTGATATCTTCCATAATATTTTTTATTTTCTTTTCCATATCATAATTATAAATATATATAATACATCTTTTCACCAAGCCCTATATAGACCCTCACAAATCCTTCTAGTTTATCTCAATGTGTTATATAAATAACATTTTCCGTTTGCCATGAAGTGACAAAAGTTAGGAACCAGTGTAAAGTGAGACTCTCAATTCTGAAACTACTATAGGCATTCAGTTACCAACAGGAGACACTCTGGAAAAGAAATAAAGGATATAAAGCTCACCCACTGGAAGGCAGATCAGGAGATGGAGAGAAGCCTAGATCAATTGAAAATGTTTTGATAATGTTAATACATTTCTAATCCCAAAGAAAGTTTTCAAGCCAACACAAATGCACCATTAGAGCAGCCACACTGCAACTAGCTTCCACACAACCAAAACGGCACGTTGGGTAGTATATTCTGTCCCTGGCAACCAAAAGTATTATAAATGATCCATTCCATGTAAGAAGGGGATCTCATAACCTAGGCAGTGGATGCACTTGAAAGTTATACTCTCAGGGGCAGCTACTATCAGTAGGAAAAGTTTATTGCTTAAATCAGCAATCAGTAAACTTTATACATAAAGGGCCTGATCATGAATATTTTAAGCTTTGTGCGCCATATGGCCTCTGTTGAAACAGTCAGTTCTGCCCTTAGATCATGAAAGTGGCCATAGAAAATATTTAAAAGAATGAGCATGGCTGTGTTCCAGTAAAACCATGAACACTGAAATTTGAACGTTGCGTAATTTCCATGTCACTTAGTGTTATTCTTCATTTGGTTATTTTACTCAAATTGGGTTTCCCAGGTGGCACTAGGGGTAAAGAATCCATCTACAATGCAAGAAACATAATGAAATGCAAGGGCTGGCAACCCACTCCAGTATTCTTACCTGGAGAATCCCACAGACAAAGGAGACCAGCGGGTCACAGTCAATAGGGTTGCACAGAGTCAGACACAACTTTGCACTCAAGCAAAATGTAAAACACATTCTTAACTCACAAGCTGTAGAAAAACAGCCAGTAAGGAGGATTTGCCCTACTATTTGTAATTTGCCAACCCCTTGCTTAGATTCTCATCCATAGACGAGGTGCTAGCCCTCTATCACCCTAGGGCAGAAAAGGTAACAGGTCTTCCTAGTTCATCTACAAAGAGGGCAAACCAAGTGGAAGAGAACTCTCTAGATTTCCTCCAAGGCTAAACTATAAGTGGATAAGAGAATAACCCAAAAGGAAAAGTAAAGAAATGCTTGCTCATCTTCTGAACTTCAAGTGTGTTTGTGATTGGCTACAAGTAAGGTTACGGTCTTTGCAATGACAGACTCTTTCTGGCACGCCCCTCTAAGCGCTATAGAGTTTAGAGATAAGATTATGGTTGGTGGTTTAGTCATTAAGTCCTGTCCAACTCTTGCAAACCCATGGACTGCAGCATGCCAGGCTCCTCTGTCCATGGAATTCTCTAGGCAAGAATACTGGAGTGGGTTGCCATTTCCTTCTCCAGGGGATCTTCCTGACCCAGGGACTGAACCTGGGTCTCCTGCATTGCAGGCAGATTCTTTACTGACTTGAGCTATGAGGGTAGTGTTTAGAGATAAGATTATAATTATTTCTTAATCTTGAATATTTTTGCATGATGAGATGCATTCTAATCTCTCCACTGTGGGAAGATGTTGAAGGGGAAGAATTTCTTGGCTGGTAGGCAGTAGTAATTCTCTGAAATGGTGGGGCACAGGGAGGAAAAGTCTCAGGGAAGGTGGAAATGGGAGCTGTACACTCTTTCCCTCCTTAGAATTAGACTATGGGTCCTAAAGAAGGAAAATTATTACCGGACACAGGCCCATCTGAAGCAGTCAGGGGTCTCTGGGGGATGGAGAACTTTGTTGATCAAAATTAGAAAAAGAATCAGGGAAGGAAAAAGGGCAAACATATTTCATGAACATAAAGTTGCCAGATTTAGAAAATAAAAATACATTCAGTTAAATTTGAATTTCAGATAAGCAACAAATCATTTCCCATGTGACTATGTTCCAGATTTTACATCCTGAATCTATCTGGCAACCCTACAAGCTGCAATGAGGGAAGGAGTTGAGGGCTCTAGCATTGTCTGCAAAGACAGAATTGGGACTTCAGGAAGCAACGGCTTCTCAGGGGCCTCAAACGGCTGTCAGAAGCTTCTGGGGACTCGTTAATCATCCCTTTCTAGTTCTGCTCTCTTACACTATCCAGCAACTTTCTAACCTTCATTTGGAATAAGGATCTGCCATTTTGAAAAGGCAGCATGTAAGGCTTTCATGCCATGTATACAGAAGCTCGTGGCCCCCGATACCCTAAAGAGCAAGGAAGACAAGGCTGTGACCTTAAACTCCACCTGTCCCCTCCTTCGCTCTTCTCCCCGCCCTCCTCTCTCCACCCTTTCATACACATGTCCATAGAGGGGTGGAGGGACTCTTTCTTGCTTGCTCTCTCTCTGCATTTTGGATACAGTCTTAACCAGTTCTTACTTAAATTGCTTCTCAGATAAAGACTTAAAAACCTCAAAAATGTACTACTTAGATGGGTAAATTCCTTTTAAGTCCCCACTGAGTTCCAAAGAACATGGATTCTTTCATCAACTGAAACAAGACTCTCACTTCTACCAGCTCTGAACTAGCTATTCCCAAACTATAAATGTTCAATTACTTCTCAGACAGCAAATGCACATTTTGCTTCCTTATGCTATATATCTTGTATGGTTTGCATTATCATTTGCTAAATACACTTAGACATTCTATTTACCTCTGGAAACATCTCTCAGAGCTTTGTGTGACTTCTTGCCCTCTAGAAGCTGCCTAAATAAATCACTGAGTCGCCATTTAGCACTCAAAAAGGAAAAGATTCCAATTTTCCAAGTAGGGCCATTTATTTGGCTGCTAGTGAGTTGTGGAAATGTTGCTGATGAAAGGGCTTTGTCTCTGATGGGAGAATCCAAAAGTTGTTACCATTTCCATTTTGAAAAATGCATGTCTTCTATTCCTTGAACTGAGTGTCTCTCTACTTAACACATGGGCTTTCCAGGTAGCTCAGTGGTAAAAGAATCTGCCTACAAAACAGAAGACATGAGTTTGATCCCTGAGTTGGGAAGATCCCCCGGAGAAGGAAATGGCAATCTACTCCAGTACTCTGGCCTGGGAAATCCCATGGACAGAGGAGCCTATAGTCCACGAAGTCACAAAGAGTCAGACATGACTTAGCAATGAAACAACAACAACAATACCTAACATATAAATTATAAATATTTTTGACATCTATTCATTTTTAAATTTTAAAAATTCCTTTCTAGGACTTTCCTGGTGGTCCAGTGGTTAAGATTCTATGCTCCCAATGCAGGGGGCACAGGTTCAGTCCCTAGTCAGGGAACTAAGATCCCACATGTCATGTGGCTCAGAGGGGAAAAAAAAAAAAAAGGAAAGAAAAATCTATTCCCCACAAAGATAGAAATAAAGTGCCTTAACCTTCATGCCAACTGGAAAAGATCTCACTTTGCAGAGAGCAAGTCAAATTAAATATATCATACATCCAAGAGACAAATCACTGCACTAGAAAATTAGAGACCTGGGTTCTAATCCCAGTTTTGTCCATAGTCAAAGACAACAATTGTTTTCTGTACACTGTTTCTCTCTAGTTAATTGTTAGAAATAAAGTATAATTTTATATTATATATTTGCCTAAAATATATAATATTACAACTATAAATGAAGTCCCCTAGATTTCTTCAATCCTTTCCCCCAAACCCAAGACATAACCAAAACCCAAGAGATAACCTCTACTATAATCTAATATGTGTCTTTACTAGGCTGTTTAGCTATGCCATAGAAAATAGATAGCATTAATTTTCGTGGGTCTTTTCACAGACATGTTCATAAAATACATACAACTCTATAGCTCGCTCTTTTCACCCTATGATACATTTTTGAGATCGATCCATGTTGATGTAGATAACTCTAACTTTTTTCTCTGAGTAATATTTCACCATCTAATAGACCATGTCCTCTCTATCCACTCTAGGGACAGTTAGGTTGTTTCCAATTGTTCTTGATAGAAACAATTTTAATAGATACTAAATTGCCCTCCAAAGCCAGGGATCATTTACCATTCCCACCAGAAGCACAGGAAGCAGCTCTTTTCCCACAACTCAATAACATTGAATCTTAATAAACTTCATTTTTGTCATACTAATAGGTAAAAATAAAATAGCATCTTGTGCTGATTTTAATTTGCTTTTCCCCCCTAGCTTAGTGAAGGTGAACATCTTTTCAATTGTTCTTTAGCCTTTTACATTTTTTTCTTCTGTGAATCCCATCTTTTCAATTGTTCTTTAGCCTTTTATATTTTTCTCTTCTGTGAATCCCATGTTTATATCACTTACACATTGTTTGTTGGTTTATTTGTCCTTACTGATTTCAGAGTTCTTAATAAATTCAAATTATTAATTCATTGTTATACATGTTACTTTTTGTAACTTCAAAACATAGCAGAGTATCTGACTCTTATTAAGAGGTAATAACTATCTGTTGGTCATGAATAAATGAATGTTGCATAAAAACCACGCATTGGGCAATCACTGTAGCTTACAACAGAGCTATGGCACTTTAACTATTTAGCTGTGAAGATCAGGCAAGTGGGCACATTAAGTATGAACCATTAAATGGAGTGCCCTATCATTTCTGAATCCCCAGTACTTAGGACAGGGCCTTCTATAAAATAGCAGCTCAGTAAATGTTGAATGAATTAAAGATCAGAATGGAAGAAACCAAAAGAAACTCCTCCTTGACCAGGGTAGGGGATTGAGTACAAACTACTATGTACAAAATAAGCTACAAGGATATATTATGCAACACAAGGAACATAGCCAATAGTTTATAATAACATAAATGGAATATAACCTTTAAAAATTCTGAATTACTATGTTGTACACCTGTAACTTATGTAATATTGTACATCAACTATACCTCAATTTAAAAAAAAAAGAGCCTCCTTCCTCTCACATGCCTGAGAGATTAAATTTTCCATCCCATAATAAGCTAGCAAAAAATTATAATAAAATATGGCATGCAGCCAGTACAGAAAAATGCATTCCATATCTGCTCTGTTCCAAATCTCTTGATCTCCACAGCAAAAATGGGAAATTAGAGCCAAGCAGACACCTCACAAGAAAAGCAAATAAAGACAAAATGAATGCTTCGAGTCACTAGACTCAACTTAGGGAATTTATGGTAAAATCTGACTGCTTCGTCCACTGCTTCTTTCCCTTGGGGACCAGGGAAAGGACTGAGGGCCAGGACTGAGCTTCCCCCTTGCCTATCTCTTCCCCTTTCCTCCCCCCTCCTCCCCATCTCTCCATTTTAAAATGCTTCCTTCTTTCTCTTTCTAGATTGTTGTTCTTTTCTACAGAGCGTTGATCCCTGGATTTTCCTGGATTGTCATGATTTCTGTTGAAAGACTCTCACAGCAGAAGCAACACCCACATTTATATATATGTTGCTTTTTCTTCTGCTTTCTTGCTCCATCAGAGCACTGTGGAATTATTTGTTTTAATTACTTCTGGCACTTTGCCCATCAAAATGTGCAATTCTTCAAAGGGATGAAAATGACAGTGAATCTGCCTCCTCCCGAGCAATTGAGGTTTTCCTTTGAATCCTGTTGTCTTGGAAACAAGTGAGTTTCATTGAACATACACCGACCATAATGGTTAAAACATCAGCTAGAGGTTAAAACATCAGCTAGAGGCATCACTCCCCCACAATCCATTCTCTGTTTTGCCCAACTCAAGAGGATGATTGGCTGCTAGACTAGAAACAGGCTGTGAGTGAAGACATCTGGATTCTAGCCTTATGTCTGAAACTATTCACATGACTATAGGCAAGTCAAATAACCTTTTAAAGCCTCTATTCCCTTATTTTAAAAGTGGAAAAAATAGAACTTCTATCTATCTCAAATTCAATGGGAAGATTGAAAGTGGAAACAGACATGGAAAAACACTTTGGAAACTGCAAAAGGATAGGCAAATATAATCACATACTTGAATTATTTTCCTCTTGCTCAAAATGAATCATGAAATTTTAGCTCAGATATGTATAAGTTCTGTTTATTATCTTGTCCTAATGGTAAAAACAGACCACCTTTAAAGACCTAAGCACCTGAGAGTTGAAAATGGTCATCAGTCACCAGTAGTTACTCCCTTTGTGGTCCATTCTGCTAAATGAAAAGTAACCCCATGCAGACAGGAAAGTTGTGCCTGCTACTATTGACTACTCAGGGTTTAGTACCAGGAACAGCCTAAAGTTACTTCTGTTTTAGTCATCCCTGGCTGCATAACAAGCCACTCAAACACATAGTGGCTTCAAGTAATCCTTTTATTTTGCTCACAGTTTTATGAATCAGAAATTCAAGAAGGTCTTGCCTGGGGCAGTTCATCTCTGCCATATCCAGGCAGTTGGGGCTGGAGAACCCACTTCCAAGGTGACTTCTTCTCTCCAGGTCTGAAACCTCAGTGCTTCTTGGCAACTCTCTCTCTCCACACCACAGGTGTTGGTGTCTCAACCTCCAACACCTCTTCACATGTTTGAGGGCTCTCACATCACTGTGGTCTCAAGGTAGGTCCTTTTATTACATGCTGTTTGACTTCCAAGAGACAGGAAGCCGAAGCTGCTGCATTGGTTAACGGCTATACCTAGAAATGGCACAGCATCACTTTTGCCATGCTCTACTGGTCAAAGAAGAAACAGGACCTGTCCAGCTCCAATGGAATGGAGAAACAGATTGCATCTCCTGATGGAAGAATGGCAAGGTAACCTTGCAGAAAAGTGTACGGAGTGGGAGATAATGTTACAGCCATCTCTAGGAGACTCTGACATCTCCTTTGGCATCCCTAGCAAGGTATCTCCTAGTTCTGCCACACCAGGATTAATAAAGATCAATAGGTAGAGATGGTGGAGGAGTAGGTGGACCTGGGGTACATCTCTCTCCACAGACACATCAGGAATACACCTTCAAACACAGAAGTGCATGCAGAACACCAGCTGAGAGCAGCCAGTAGTAACTGACCAGCGGAAAAGAATATATAGACCCACCCAAAACTCGGTAGGATGAAGGAACTAGGGGGGGGAAACAGGATCGTTAGTAGGACAGGACCTTCCCTCGACAAGAGGGAGAACTGAAGCAGGGGTCCGATCCCCACATCGGGGCAACTGTCTGAGTCAGAGGAGAAACATTTAAGCCTGAGAGTGAAANTGGATGGCATCACTGACTCAATGGGCATGAGTCTGAGTGAACTCTGGGAGTTGGTGATGGACAGGGAGGCCTGGCGTGCTGCGATTCATGGGGTCGCAATGAGTTGGACACCACCGAGTGACTGAACTGAACTGAAATGACTTAGCACTAGGAAATAGGGCTTCCCAGGTGGTACAGTGGTAAAGAATCCACTTGCTGACACAGGAGATGTGGGTTCAATCCCTGTATCCCCTGGAGTAGGAAATGGCAACCTGCTCCAGTGTTCTTGCCTAGAAAACTCCCACAGACAGGGGAGCCTGGCGAGCTACAGTCCATGAGGTGGCAAAGAATTGGACATGACTGAGTGCAGCTCTAGGAAATAACACTTTTCCTCCTTGTTGTCTTCTGTAAACTGACTGTGTCCCAGCAAAATTCACATGCTGAAGCTTAATCCCCANCCAGTGTTCTTGCCTAGAAAACTCCCACAGACAGGGGAGCCTGGCGAGCTACAGTCCATGAGGTGGCAAAGAATTGGACATGACTGAGTGCAGCTCTAGGAAATAACACTTTTCCTCCTTGTTGTCTTCTGTAAACTGACTGTGTCCCAGCAAAATTCACATGCTGAAGCTTAATCCCCAATATGATGGTATTTGGAGATGGGGGCTTTGACACAGGTGACTATGTCATGAAGGTAGAGACCTTGTAAACGGGATTAAAGTCCTTGTAAGAGAGACCCAGAGAGCTTCCTCCCCACTTTTGCCTTGTGAGGACACAGGGAAAACGTGGCCATCTATTAATCAGGAAGCAAAATCTTACTAGAACACTGAATCTGCCAGCACCCTGATCTTGGACTTCTCAGCCTCCAGAATGATGAGAAATTTCTGTTGTTTATAAGCTCAGCCTATAATATTTTATTGTAGCAGCCTGAATGAACTAAGATATTATTTGTTTTGTAAAAATAATGAAAAATCGTAAGTGTAATGTTTGAATAATAGTTTCTATAATAAAAGATATTAAAAAGTATCCAGAAAAACAGTTTTAAATATAAAGGAAAATAAAAAGGAAGGGGTTATAGCAGATTGTAAATGCTGATAAATTATGTAATTCACCACCCAAAGTTACTTAAGCAAAGAACCAAATTTTTCAACTTTTGGTTTATGTTCAGTTCAGTTGCTTGATCATGTCCGACTCTTTGCGACCCCATGGACTGTCCAGTCCATGGAGTTCTCCAGGCCAGAATACTGGAGTGGGTAGCCTTTCCCTTCTCCAGGAAATCTTCCCAACCTAGGGATAGGACCCAGGTCTCCCGCATTACAGGGGGATTCTTTACCAGCTGAGGCCCAAGGGAAGCCCAATAATACTGGAGTGGGTAGCCTATCCCTTCTCTAGGGAATTTTCCTGATCCAGAAATTGAATCGGGGTCTTCTGCATCGCAGGCGGATTCTTTACCAACTGAGCTATGAGGGAAGCCCTTGGTTTACATCAGTCTTATATTTTTTTCCTGTCAGTCATTGAATGTTTGATTTTTTTAAACTTTTTTTTTAATTGTGAAAGTATAACATATTTACAGGAGACTTAGAGAATACCGGACAAGGTTACATATAGTTCCTAAATAGTCCTACATATTACTATATATTACAGTTATTTTTAAAGTAGATTGATTAAGATTTTTAGTTGGGGTTTCAATATCAAAATCTCAGAAATTAATAGAATGAATATATGGAGAAATAGAAGGATATAGTAGACCTGAAAACCACTATGAACCAATTCAACATAATTAAGATTTATACAATTTTCACACAACAGTAGTATACAAATTCTCTTCAAGTTCCCATAGACTGTAAACTAGGGAGGCACTGGAACATATCCAGGGATATAAACGAAGGTGCAAAAATTTCATAACCTAAATGTATATAAATCATACAGAGTCTGTTCTCTTACCAATGTGGAATTATGTTAATAATCAATATCAAAAGATATTTGAAAATAAGCCACATATTTTCAAGTGCAATATGACATTTACCAAGAGAGATCTTTGACTTAGCCATTGAAAGCCTCAATAAAGTTAGACTGAAAAAAACACAGAGGGTGACTGCAGAGAAGGAAGCATTTAAATGAGAAATTAGTATCAAAATAAAAAATTGATATAAAAGATACTTTAAACAAAATCCCATGTATTGGAATTAAATGTCCACTTTTAAATGGTGGATGTATCTGAGAGGCCATAACAGGGAAATTTAGAATACATTCGTATTAGTCTAATGAACAGGCATGTTTAGAAACAACTGGACTATATGATGATCATTTACTTTTATCTAGTTTGTTTCACTTTTTATATTTCATATTCAGTTCTCCCTTTTCATTTTGTTTTCCAATTTCTCTGTCTCCTTTTTTGTTGTTATTCTTTCTCAAGCCTTTACCAAGAGTAGAAGAAAAGCTTTTGTATACATATATATAATATATTATAATGTAATGTAATTCTTTATATATATTTTAGAAAATTTATGAATTTTTGCCTAGCTTAAAAATTTATGACATTTTGATTCCACTTGTTTGACCTTAGGGTGAGTAGAATGCTAGGTTTCTAATTTATATTCACTCAAAACTTTGATATAGTTCCATGTATTTTGGCACCTAGTATTACTGTTAAAAGTTTAGAAAATTTATTATCTTAGTGATTTAAAAAAATTTGAATGAGGCTTGAAACTTCTAATCCAATTCTGAGAATATAAATAAACACTATGTTGTGAGAAAAAAAAAAAAAAGAACAAACAGGAAATTAACAAGTGATGCAGTATTATTAACTAAAGTACAAATTTCATAAAATTTTTTGCTAGTGTCAATTATTTGTTTTCATACCTTATTCAAGACTCCATATTATATTTAACTTCATTGAGCAGGTTCAGCTGCATGCAAAAAATTCTGATTTATGCTAGTTTTACATTAGTCAATAATACAGTGCGAAAAGATAATACTTTTCTGGCTTACACTATACCAATTTGGTCAGAAAGATATGTCATGCTATTTTTAGCAAAAATTTGTGACTTTATTGCAGGTAGTAAATCTGATGCCAAATTTATTATTTTTCAGTATTAAATCAAAAACTCTTTTTCTTGTATATTTGAAATTCATAGGTCACACCCAGTCTTGTCTGCTTTCAGAGTTGATGTCTCTGCTGTGGAGCGAATGTGAGAGTGAAAATGTTGGAATCTCACAAGATATAATTCCATATAGAAGCTCAATGATAAACTTCTAATGACAATTAATAATAAACAATATGATTTAAATTTTATTGAAGTATAGTTGATTTACAATATTGTGTTAATTTCCACTGTATAGCAAAGTGATTAGCTGTATCACCTAATGATAATATAGAAAATTTTTTGGTATACATTTGCTGGACTAGGTATAATGCAGCAAAATTCTTAGGTGAGAAGTTGTGTATACTGTACAGCTTCTTTTAAAAAAAAATCATCCTCTGTAGGAAATGTTCCTACATAGGCAGAAAGCAAAGAGGAACTAAAGAGCCTCTTGAGAAGAGTGAAAAGTTGGCTTGAAACGGAACATTGAGAAAGCTTAAGATCGTGGCTGGCATCTATTTCCATCACTTCACGGCAAATAGATGAGGAAACAATGGAAACCATGAAAGACTTTATTTTCTTGGGCTCCAAAATCACTGTGGATAGTGACTGCAGCCATGAAATTAAAAGATAATTGCTTCTTGGAAGAAAAGCTATGACAAGCCTAGACAGCATATTAAAAAGCAGAGACATTACTTTGCCAACCAAAGTCTGTCTAGTCAAAGCTATGATTTTTCCAGTGTCATATATGAATATGAGAGTTGGACCATAAAGAAAGCTGAGTGCCAAAGAATTGATGCTTTTAAACTGTGGTGTTGGAGAATCAAGCCAATCAATCTTAAAGGAAATCAATCCTGAATATTCAATTGAAGGACTGATGCTGAGGCGGAAGCTCCAATACTTTGGCCACCTGATGGGAAGAACTGACTCGTTAGAAAAGACCCTGATGCTGGGAGAGATTGAAGGCACAAGGAAAAGGGGATGACAGAGGATAAGAGGGTTGGATGGTATCACTGACTCAATGGACATGAGCTGAGCAGGCTCCGGGAGTTGGTGATGAACAGGAAAGCCTGGTGTGCTGCAATCCGTGGGGTCACCAAGAGTTGGACATGACTGAGTGACTGGACTGAACTGAGGAAATGTTCCTCTAAGAAACTCAGTCCAGTATTTTCCATAATATTTTGCCTTTAGTCAGAGCTAAAGTTCAGCAAGGCAGTTCTTTGGGACATTAACTTAGGACATTTATAGACTTCATTGTGAGACTAAAATATCAGTGAAAATATTATATGGAGAAAGTTATATAGATGGTGTCTGATGTTTATGGATTAAAAGAAATATTTGGGTTAACTACTTGAGGCTGGTGGGTGGAGGCCATGCTAAGAATACAAACCCATCTTTGACGGTGATGATAGGATATGCAAGTTTGAGATTAAAGCTAAGTTATTCAGAACAATGGAGGAGAGGCAGTATATACTTGTTCTTTGTTATTTTCTGTGGTTTTGCGACAAACTGACAAATTCTTTGACGCTCCTCCCTTGAACAGGTGGTTCTTACCATCTTCCCTATTTCATTTGCTTGAGTGTTGACTGGGACATTGCAACTTGCCTCTTATGAATAGGCTATAGCATGAGAAACAATTCTAAGATTCAGTTACAAAAGGTGTGACTTCCTCCTTGCTATTCTCTTGGATCACTTGCTCTGGAGGAAGCTAGCTGCCATCCCAAGAGGACACTCAAATAATGTTATGAAGAGGCCCACATAGTCAAGGCTATAGTTTTTCCTGTGGTCATGTATGGATGTGAGAGTTGGACTGTGAAGAAGGCTGAGCGCTGAAGAATTGATGCTTTTGAACTGTGTTGTTGGAGAAGACTCTTGAGAGTCCCTTGGACTGCAGGGAGATCCAACCAGTCCATTCTGAAGGAGATCAGCTCTGGGATTTCTTTGGAAGGACTGATGCTAAAGCTGAAACTCCAGTACTTTGACCACCTCATGTGAAGAGTTGACTCACCGGAAAAGACTCTGATGCTGGGAGGGATTGGGGGCAGGAGGACAAGGGGACAACAGAGGATGAGATGACTGGATGGCATCACTGACTCAATGGGTGTGAGTCTGGGTGAACTCCGGGAGTTGATGGACAGGGAGGCTTGATGTGCTGCGATTCATGGGGTTGCAAAGAGTTAGACACGACTGTGCGACTGAATTGAGCTGAACATGATGAAGAACTGAGTCTTCTTTTGAGTGAGTCATCTTGGAAGTAGATCCTCCAACCTAGTCAGACCTTCATGTGGTAACTGTGCCAACTATCAGCTTAATTAGAAACTCATGAGAAACCCTGAGCTAGAAAACACCTAGTTAAGCCTCTTCTCAATTCCTGACCCACAGTTACTTTCAGATAATATATGTTGTTTTAACCTACTGAGTCATGTGTTATGTAGCAATCAATAAGTAATATACTCTTTTGCCATTAAGCACTTAGCCTTACTTACCTCTGGTTAAGTGTTGAACATATATTTTTTAGATATTGCTTTGAAAAGATGCCAAATTGTTATTCCACCTGGAATACACATATATTTCAGCCTGAACTATTCCTCAAATTTCTCTAAATTCATTTCTGCTAAAAGCAATAATCCTGCCAATGTCCTTCTGAACTTCTGATCATTTGGTTGATTTATTCAATCAAAAAAAATGTCGTTCTCATGACTGTGCTTGATGCTGTAGGAGGTTGACAATATGGGCAAAATATGATCTCTTCATATGTGACACCATAGCAGTGGAGATCGGTCTTGAGAAAGGCTATTTCCATTATGTAAGAGCAAGATTGGTTCTTACTGACCTCATAAATCATATTGGTTCCTGAACTCATAAGTCTATGGACAAAAGAACAGTCTGTCATCCAAATAAAGGGAACATAAGAGCTTGTCAAATGTCTATGAAATAATTGCCAGATTTCAATTGGGGTTTCTTAGGATTAAGTTATGTGTTGCATTCAGTTGTAAATGGCATTTGGAAACACTCTAACAACCTAAAATACTATATTTAGGAGCAGGAAATACCCACAAAGACTCTTTTAGACTTTGAGGTAAAAACATATATACTTTTTAATTATGGGAACATAAGTAACTAGTTTTTTTCTTTTTAACTGAGATAAAAAAAAATCTACCTATATCATCAATATTCCTATATCAATATGTATATCATCAATAAGAAAGATTTTAATGTTTTTCTCTCCCTCAAAATGGAGGAAGGACATGAACTCAGAGCAGAGGGCAATTCTTTAAACTGAATGAACTTAGCTCACTACATTACCCTATTTTTAAACTTTGCTCTGGGTCAATGAAAAGTATGTTGACCAACACTCTCTGACCCGTAACAAAGACTGGCAAACTGCTGGTCCAGGGGCCAAACTCAGCCTTTAGCCTTTAACTGGAGTTTGAGCTAATAATGATTTTTACTTTTGTAAATGGTTGCAATAAAAAAAGAAAAATGAAACAAAGACTGGCTGTGGTCCATAAGGCCTAAAATATTTACTATTTGACACTCACAGAGAAGAAACAGACTGCAAACGTCTTATCTATGTCAGCCTGGAATTAGACCCCTTCAGAAAAGACTGATACTGCTACTGCAGTGGTTACTGCGGAGTGGTTATCATTTCTGGACTAGTGTCAATGAAGATTACACTTGCGGCTACTTTGGTGTATTCCTTCAACTTCTAGTACCTCTGAAACTTTGGGCAAGTCACTGAATCTCAATGAGCCTGTTTCCTCACTTATACGTTGATAATGCTTTTGTTAGTAGGAAAATCTGGAGACTCTTCCTCCTGTGGGCCTTGGTTCTTGGTAAGGATGAAAGAAGAATGTAAGGTCTTACCCACTGCAAGAAAGTTTACTAACAATAAGAAAAGAAAGAATAGGTGGCGAAAAGTTGGAGATGACTAAGCATACACAAAGAAAGAACAGAGAGAACTCCTCAAGAGTGAAGTGAGCCATGCGGAGGGAGGCAAATGGCCCTGGGAGGGTGGGGTGGAGACTTTTTAAGGCAAGGTCATTTGCATGATCCAGCGGGGGTCATTGATTGACAGTGGTGGGGCTGGTAAATTGCTTGGTGGGATTAGGCAGCTACTGAATGGTTAGCTGAAGGAACCTTGCTCTCAGCTAACTTCCTGCCTATCAGCTTGAGGTCACTTCCAAATCTAAGAGTCTAATACCACCGACATTCTATGGTTTACTTTCCTTTAAATTCTTTCTTCCTTTTTTAACCTATTTTATTACAGGGTATTTTTCTTCCAATTTTATTAAGATATAACTGACATATAGCAATGTTTAAGTTTAAAGTGTATGGCATAATCATTTGACTTATATACATCATAAAACAATTACAAGTTTAGTGAAAGTCCAACATCTTATATTGTTACAAAATTAAAGAAATAGAAAAAATATTTTTTCTGTGATAAGAACTCTTAGGACTTACTCTCTTAACTTTCATATGTAACATACAGCAGTGCTAATTATATTTATTATGTTGTACATTATATTCCTAATACTTGTCTTATAACTGAAAGTTTATACCTTTTGACTGCCTTCATCTAGTTCCCTCTTTATCTACCCCCAGCCTCTAGTTTGTTTGTGCATACTCAGTTATGTCCAACTCTTTGCAACCCCATTGACTGTAGTCTGCCAGGCTTCTCTGTCCATGGGATTATCCTGACAGGAATACTGGAGTGGGTTGCCATTTCCTCCACTGGGGATCATCCCTAACCAGGGATGAAACCCACATCTCCTGCATTGGCAGGCAGGTTCTTTGCCACTTGAGGCACCTGGGTAGCCCTAACCCCTGCCTCTGGTAACCATGAATTTGATCTCTTTTTATACGGGTTTGTTTTTGGTTGATGGGTTTTCTACAACAACAGTATCTTAGTTCCTGTTATATGACATACTGATCCGTTATTTCTACATGTTACAAAATTATCAGCATGATAAGTCTAGATGCCATCAGTACACAAAGAAATTACATATTATTGACTATTCCCCACACTGTATTTTTACATGTATTTGCACATTTATTTTGCAACTGGAATTTTGTACCTCTTAATCTCCCTCACCTATCCCTCCTCACTCTCCTCTGACAATCGCTTTTCTCTGAATCTATAACTCTGTTTCTGTTTTATGTTTATTCACTTGTTTTGTTTTTTAGATTCCATATATAAGTGAAATCATACAGTATTTGTCTTTCTCTGCCTGATATTTCACTTAGCATAATACCTAGCTTCATCTGTGTTGTCACAGATGGCAAGATTCCATTCTTTTCAACGCCTACATAATATTCCATTGTATATAAATACCACATCTTCTTTATCCTTTCATCTATTAATGGGTATTTAGGTTGCTTCCATATCATGGCTATTGGAAATAACGCAGCAGTAGTACATAGAGGTGCATATATCTTTTCAAATATATGTTTTTGTCTTCTTGGGATAAATACTCAGGAGTAAAATTGCTGGATCATACATAAGGTGGTTCTATTTTTAATTTTTTTAGAAACTTTCATACTATTTTCCATAGAGACTGTACTAATTTCCATTCACACCAACAGTACATGAGAGTTTTTTTCTCCACATCCTTATCAATGCTTTTTGTTTATTGTATTTTGATAATAGCCATTCTGACAAGTGTGAGGTAATATCTCACTGTGGTTTTGATGTGCATTTCCCTGATGATTAATGATGTTGAGCATCTTTTCATGTGCCTGTTGGCCATCTGTGTGTCTTTTTAAGAAAAATGTCTATTTAGGTTTTTTACCCATTTTTTAATCATGCTGTTTGTTTTTTTGATGTTGAGTTGTATAAGTTCTTTATGTAGTTTTGGATATTAACCACTTATAGGGTATATCATTTGGAAATATCTTCTCTTATTCTGTGGGCAGCCTTCACTGTGCTGCAGCTTTTTAGTTTAAAGTGGTCTTATTTGCTTATTTTTGCTTTTAATTGACTTCTCTGTGGACATATATCCAAAAAAATTACTAAGATTGATGTCAAAGAGATTATTGCCTGTGTTATCTACCAGAACTTTTATCATTTCAGGTCTTATATTTGTCTTCAATACATTTTGAATTAATTTTTTTGTATGGTATAAGAGAGTAGTCCAGTTTGAGGCTTTTGCCTGTAGCTATCCAGCTTTTCCAACACCATTTATTGATAGGCTGTATTTTTTTCCATTATATATTTTTGTTTCCATTATTGTATTACTAATTGATTGTATATGGATAGGTTCAGTCCTGGGCTCTCTATTCTGTTCCATTGATCTAGGTGTCTGTTTTTGTGCCAGTACCATACTTCTTTGATTACTGTAACTTTATAGTATAATTTGAAACCAGGGAGCATGATACCTCTGAATTTAACAAGATTGCTTTAATTATTTGGAGTCTTTAGCATTTCTATACAAATTTTAGAATTATTTGTTTTAGTTCTATGAAAACTGCCACTGTTATTTTTGATAAGGATTGCATTGAACCTGTAGGTTGCTTTGGGTCATATGGTCATTTTAACAATATTAATTCTTCCAATCCATGAGCATTATATGTCTTTCTATCTGTTTGTGTCATCTTCAGTTAGATAGATTTATTCTAAGGTAGTTTATCATTTTTGATGCAGTCGTGAAAGAATGGGATTGCTTTCTTCATTTCTCTTTGTGATAGTTCATTGTTCCTGTATAGAAATTCAACAGATTTCTGTATATTAATTTTGTATCCTGCAACTTTACTAAATCCATTGATGTGTTTTAGTAGTTTTTTGATGATGTCTTTAAGATTTTTTGTATATACTATCATGTCATGTGCAAACAGTGAAAGTTTTATTTCTTTCTTTCCAATTTGGATTCCTTTTATTTCATTTTCTTGTCTGATTGCTGTGGCTAGACTTCTAATATTAAGTTGAATAAATGTGGAGAGACTGAGAATCCTTATCTTGTTCCTGATCTTAGATGAAATACTTTTCAGCTTTTTACCACTGAGTGTGATGTTAGCTGTAGGCTTGTCATACATGGATTTTATTATGTTGAGTTATGTTCTCTCTATACCCCTTTTGTTGAGATTTTTTAAATTGTAAAACAATATTGAATTTTGTCAAAATATTTTCCTGAATCTACTGAGTTGTTTATATGGTTTGTATTCTTCAGTTTGTTAAGGTGGTATATTATATTGATTGATTTGTGGATATTGAATCACCCTTGCATACCTGGGTTAAGTCCCACTTGATCATGATGCATGATCCTTTTACTGTATGATTGGATTAGGCTTGTTTATATTTTGTTGAGGATTTTTTCATCTTTGTTCATCAGTGATATTGGCCTGTAATTTCCATTTTTGTGTTATCTTTGTCTGATTTTGGCATCAGACTGATGCTGGCCTTATAGAATGAGTTGAGAAGCATTCCTTCCTCTACAGTTTTTTGGAATATTTTGAAAGGGTTGAATGTTAATTCTTTTCTAAATGTTCAACAGAATTCATCTGTGAAGCCATCTGGTCCCAGATTTTGTTTGTTGTGAGTTTTTTAAATTATTAGGGTTGTCCATTATATTGGACATAATTTTTCAGTCTCTTATGATTGTAATCCTGTGGTATTGGTTGGAATTCTCCTTCATTTCTTACTTTATTGATATGCATTTTCTCTTTTTTCTTGATGAATGTGGTTAAAGGTTTATTGACTTTGTCTATCTTTCCAAAAAACAGCTCTTAGTTTTACTGATCTTTTCAGTCTTGCTTCTTTAGTCTCTATTTCATTTATTTTTGCTCTGATCTTTATGATTTCTTTTCTTTTATTAACTTTGGGTTTTATTTGTTTTCCGCTTTCCTGTAGGTGAAAGGTTAGGCTGTTTATTTGAGGTTTTTTCCCCTGTTTTCTGAAGCAGCTTTTATCCCTATTAACTTTGGGTTTTGTTTGTTCTCCTCTTTCCTGTAGGTGAAAGGTTAGGTTGTTTATTTGAGTTTTTTTCCTTGTTTCCTGAAGTAGCTTATATGTCTATAAACTTCTCTTTGAGAACTGATTTTGCTATGTCACATAGATTTTGGAATATTTTGTTTTTGCTTTCATTTGTCTTCAGAAATTAAAAAAAAATTTTTCTTTGATTTCTTAGTGAACCATTGATTGTTTAGTAATATATTGTTTAGTTTAATGGATATTGTGTTCATGGATTTTGTAGCTTTTTTTTCTTATAGTTGATTTCTAGTCTGAGGGTCTTGTGGTTGGAATATGCTTTGTACAATTTCAGTTTCCTGAAATTTATTGAGATTTGTTTTGTGGCCTAACATGTCATCTGTCCTGGAGAATGTTCCATGTGCACTTGAAAGAATGTGTATTCTGGTTTTGGGTGGAATGCTCTCTCTATATACATCAGCTCATCTGATCTAATGTGTCATTTAAGGTCAGTGTTTCCTTATTTTTTTTCTCTCTGGATGATCCATCTTTTGATGTAAATGGAGTGTTAAGATTCCCTATTCTTATTCTGTTACTATCAGTTTCTTCGTGTCTGTTAATATTTGCTCAATATATTTAGGTGCCCCTATGATGGGTGCATATACATTTGCAATTGTTAAATCTTCTTGGATTGATCTCTTGATCAATCTTGTTACTACAGGCTTTGTTTTAATGTTTATTTTGTATAATATGAGCTTCCATGGTGGCTTAGATAGTAAAGAATCTGCTTGCAATACAGAAGACCTGGGTTATGTCCCTGAGTCAGGAAGACCCCTTGGAGAAAGGAATGGTAACCCATTCCAGTATTCTTGCCTGGAAAATCCCATGGACAGAGGAACCTGGTGGGCTATTATCCATGGGGTTGCAAAGAGTTGGATATGACTGAGCAACTAATACACACACTTTTCTAATATAATTATTACTACTCCAACTTTACTTTTTTGTCCATTTGCATGGAATACCTTTTTCCATCCCCCAACTTTTAGTCTGTGTGTGTTTATAGGTCTGAAGAGTCTTTTGTAGGCAACATAAATATGGGTCTTGTTTTTGTATCCATTTAGGCACTCTGTGTCTTTTTTGTTTGTTTTTGGTTTGTTTTTCCCAAACTTTAAATATTTTGTTTTGTATTAAAGTTGTCAATATTGTGGTAGTTTCAAGTGAACAGTGAAAGGACTCAGCCATACATATACATGTACCATTTCTATGTCTTTTGATTGAAGCATTTAGTTCATTTATATTTAAAGTAACTATTGATATGTAGATACTTCCTGCCATTTTGTTAACTGTTTGGGGATTGTTTTTGTAGTTCTTTTCTGTTCATTTCTTCTCTTCTCCCCTGATTTAATGACTAACTTCAGTGTTATGTTTGTATTCCTTTCTCTTTTTTGTATGTGTATCTATTATAGATTTTTGATTTGTAATTACCATGAGGCTTATATATAGTAACTATATATATATATATCATAAATTTATATACATATATAAAATAAATAGCATCTATGATTATTTTAGGTTGTTCACCTTTTAAGTTCAAATGTGTTTTAACAACTCTTCATTTTCACTTACCACCCTCACCCACATTTACATCTTTTACATCTTTTTGTTTTACCTACCCTTGACTGCTTATTTTGGATATAGATGATTTTACTATGTTTATCTTTTAAGCTTTCTACACTAGGTTTATAAGTGATCGATTTACTATCTTTATTATTACCTTTACCAATGAGATTTTTCCTTTTATAATTTTCATAATTCTAGTTGTGGCTTTTTTTTTTTTCTCTTAAAGAAGTCCCTTTAACATTTCTTGTAAAGCTGATTTTGTGTTGCTGAACTCCTTTAGCTTTTGCTTGCTTATATAACTTCTGATCTGTCCTTCAAATCTGAACGAAAGCCTTGCTAGGTAGAGCAGTTTTGGTTGTAGGATTTTTTTCTTTCATTGCTTCAAATTTATTATACCATTCTCTTCTGGCTGCCTGGAAGGATTTTTGCTGAAAAGTCAGCTGATGGCCTTATGGGAATTCCCTTGTACACTACTTGTTCTTCCCTTGTTGCTTTTAAGACTTTTTGTCTTTAATTTTTTACCTTTTGAATTACAGTCTGCCTTGACATGTTCCTCTTTGAGTTGATGCTGCCTGGGACTCTCTGATTCCTGGACCTGAATGCCTTTTCCTTTTCCAGGTTAGGGAGGTTTCCAGCTATTGTGTTTTCAAGTATGTTCTCTGCCACTCTCTCTTCTCCTTCGGGGACCTTTACAAGGTGAATGTTAGTACACTTGTCCTATAGATATCGTAAACTATGTTCATTTATAAAAATTGTTTCCTTTTTCTGTTCAGCTTGAGTGATTTCCACTGTTCTGTCTTCCAACTTGTTCCTCTCTATCATCTAATGTTCATTCTTTCCATTGTATTTTTCACTTTAGTTCTGGTATTTGTCAGCTCTATTTGTTTCTTCTTTCTATTTGTAACTCTTGTTAAAGTTCACATTGTGTTCATCCTTTTACCAAGATCTTAGGACATTTTTACAATCATTACCTTGAATGCTTTATCAGGTAGATTGCCTGTTTCCACTTCACTTAGTCTTCTGGGGTTTTATTGTGTTACCTTGTTTGACAGAATGTGGTCCATTGGAGAAGGGAATGGCAAACCACTTCAGTATTCTTGCCTTGAGAACCCCATGAACAGTATGAAAAGGCAAAATGATAGGATACTGAAAGAGGAACTCTCCAAGTCAGTAGGTGCCCAATATGCTACTGGAGATCAGTGGAGAAATAACTCCAGAAAGAATGAAGGGATGGTGCTAAAGCAAAAACAATACCCAGCTGTGGATGTGACTGGTGATAGAAGCAAGGTCCAATGCTGTAAAGAGCAATATTGTGTAGGAACCTGGAATGTCAGGTCCATGAATCAGGCAAATTGGAAGTGGTCAAACAAGAGATGGCATGAGTGAATGTCGACATTCTAGGAATCAGTGAGCTAAAATGGACTGGAATGGGTGACTTTAACTCAGATTACCATTATATCTACTACTGTGGGCAGGAATCCCTTAGAAGAAATGGAGTAGCCATCATGGTCAACAANGTAGGAACCTGGAATGTCAGGTCCATGAATCAGGCAAATTGGAAGTGGTCAAACAAGAGATGGCATGAGTGAATGTCGACATTCTAGGAATCAGTGAGCTAAAATGGACTGGAATGGGTGACTTTAACTCAGATTACCATTATATCTACTACTGTGGGCAGGAATCCCTTAGAAGAAATGGAGTAGCCATCATGGTCAACAAGAGAGTCCAAAATGCAGTGCTTGGATGCAATCTCAAAAACGACAGAATGATCTCTGTTCGTTTCAAGGGAAACCATTCAATATCACAGTAATCCAAGTCTATGCCCCAACCAGTAATGCAAAAGAAGCTGAAGTTGAACAGTTTTTTGAAGACCTACAAGACCTTTTAGAACTAACACACAAAAAAGATGTCCTTTTCATTACAGGAGATTGGAATGCAAAGGTAGGAAGTAAAGAAACACCTGGGGTAAGAGGCAAATTTGGCCTTGGAATATGGAATGAAGCAGGGCAAAGGCTAATAGNAGGTTGGTTGTTTCCCAATCTTGGAGAAGTCATCTTTTGTGGGAGACATTCTATGTGCCCCAGTAGTGCACTGTCCTTTGGTCACCAGAGTTATATACCCTAGGGGTGCGCGCAGTGTGGGTTGAGTAAGCCCTTCTGTTGTAGCAGGCTGACTATTGTAGATCGTCTGGTAAGCCTGGCAGGTCTCCAGTTCAGTGGTTCCAGGCCCTACCTTGTGAGGAGACTGCCAGCTGCTGGTAGGCAGGGCAGGGTCACAAGCCTGCTGAGTGCAGAGCTCCTGAATATCCTAGGGCTAGTGCTAGCCCTCTAGTGGGCAGAGCCAGGCCCCAGGATGGCTGACTGTGGGATTCTCAGTGCCTGATCTAGGGTTGGCCTGCTGGTAAGAAGGACTAATTCCTGACTTTATGGCTGCAGGTTTCAGGGTGTCCCAAAGGTAGTGTTAGTCTGTTAGAGAGTGGGGCTAGATTCCCAAGGCAGCTGGCTGAGGGGCCTAAGCTGTCTGGAAGTGGTGTTAGCCTGCTGGTGGGCAGGGCTGGGGCCTAGAGCATCAGGGCTGGTGCCCTCTCACTGGTGGGTGGGGTCAGATCCTGGGCATAGTGCTGATCCATTGATTGGCAGAGCTATGTTCTGACAGCTCTAGCTGCAGGTCTGTGGGGGTCCTGGAGCTGCGGTCAGCCCATTGGTAGGTGGATCCAGGACCTGAGATTGCTGGCTGCAGGGCCCATGAGTCCCTGAGATGGTAGGTGAGTCTGGTCCTGAGTCTAGTGTTGGCTTACTGGTGGGCAGGGCCAGGTCCCAGGGCACTGAAAGCCAACCTGTAGGTAGATTGGGGCAGAGCTGAGTCCTGAGACTGTTAAGCTATAGAGAGGATCCCAAAATGGTGTTTACCAGCACCAGTTTCCACGTGGTAAAACCAGCTCCCCAGAATGGCTGCCTCCAATGTCTGTGTCCCCAGGCAAGTGTTGATTGCCTCCTGCCTCTCTGGGAGTCTCTCCAAGATCAGCAAGTGAGTCCAACCCAGGATCCTTTAAATTACTGCTTCTGCTGTGGGTCCTGGAACATATGAGATTGTGTGTACACCTTTTAAGAATGTAATTTTTTTTTACCACTCTCTGCTGCTGCTGCTGCTANGCAAGTGTTGATTGCCTCCTGCCTCTCTGGGAGTCTCTCCAAGATCAGCAAGTGAGTCCAACCCAGGATCCTTTAAATTACTGCTTCTGCTGTGGGTCCTGGAACATATGAGATTGTGTGTACACCTTTTAAGAATGTAATTTTTTTTTACCACTCTCTGCTGCTGCTGCTGCTACTAAGTCGCTTCAGTCATGTCCGACTCTGTGCGACCCCATAGATGGCAGCCCATCAGGCTCCCCCGTCCCTGGGATTCTCCAGGCAAGAACACTGGAGTGGGTTGCCATTTCCTTCTACAGTGCATGAAAGTGAAAAGTGAAAGTGAAGTCACTCAGTCATGTCCGACTCTTAGCAACCCCATGGACTGCAGCCTACCAGGCTCCTCCATCCATGGGATTTTCCAGGCAAGAGTACTAGAGTAGGGTGCCATTGCCTTCTCCTTAGGCTCTCCCAAAATAAGCCTTTATGGGTTTTAAAAGCCAAATGTTGTGGAGGTTCATCTCCCCAGTGCTGAGGAACCCAATGTGAGGCTCAGTCGTCTTATTCCTTGGGGAGAATCTCTGCTATTGTAATTATCTCCTGTTTTTGAGTTGCCAACCCTAAGGCCCTGGATCTTTATACCACATTTCCACCCTTCCTACTTAATATGTTTTCTTCTTTATATCTTTTATTGTAGATCTTTCCTGCTAGTCTTCTGGTCTTTTTCATCAATAATTGCTCTGCAATTTTTGTAATTTTAGTGTGCCTCAGAAAAGAGGTGAGCTCAAGGTCTTCCTTATATGTCATCTTGGACATCTTGGACATCTTGGAACCTTAGTCACAAGAAGGCTATCAGAAGCAATGTGATTACTTGGCACTTCCAAAAGAAGGGAGCTTCATTTTCTCCTCTTAAAATCAACAACTAGTAAGATATTGATAGACTTTTAAAATTTCCTCACAGGTTAAATTTCTTGGACATCTCTGTTCACATTGACCAAAATGGCTCTTCATAAATGCAGTTAATTTACATAATAGGAAAATTCCAGAAGTAGAAAACTATTATTTGCATTGAGGGACTCTAAAGTGTGAAATATTTTTGATAGATATAATAATGAAGCAAAGTAGGAAGTACACATTTGTTCACTTTTAAAACATTTCAGATCATGGATAGATCCTAAATCTGTAATATTGATGATTTTTCAAAATTCAAAATAAGTACTTCTAAGATTGGTGTCATTTCAACTGAAAAAATGTAAACTTTTAGAGATGGTAAGTATAGAGTTATTACCGTTTGGTCAAAAGAAAGATACCTTAGACTTTAATTTGATATCTAATTATGATTTGTTGTTATTGTTGTTTTCGTGGCTAAGTCATGTCTGACTCTTTTGAGATCCCATGGACTGTAGCCTACCAGGCTGCTCTGTCTATTGGATTTCCCAGGCAAGAATATTAGAATGGGTTGCCATTTCCTTCTCCAGGGGTTCTTCTTGACCTAAGGATAGAACCTGCATCTTCTACATTGGCAGGCAGATTCTTTACTGCTGAGCCATTGGGGAGGTTCTTTAATTATGATAATTGCGATCTATTTACAATCTCAGATAAAGAGGTTTATTTTTATTTAATTTTCCTAATCATAAATTTCTAATGGAAGAAAGGAAGCATTTGAACATTAAAATGGTATTTTTAATATATTTTTTTAAACAAAGAATCTTAATTTTACATGAAAGCATCAAAAACAGCATACTCATTTAAGGTGTACTCTGCTACTTACTTATCAATTTGTTTTCTTTAAAAATTCATTTGTTAAAGAATTATGACTTCCTGCAAGTAGTTAATAGGTTATAATATGGAGACAAACTTAGTATAGTTCAGGATAGATAGATTTCAAATAAAATTTAACACCTTATTGTCCTAATTACCACTTATTTCATTAGTAAAACTTGCACATTTTCATTATGAAAAAGTGTGTGGAATTAACTGGACTAAAGAACTTTACAGCTCACCACATTTTGCCCCAAGGCAAGTTGGCAGAGAGTAGAAACTGGCTGTTAAGTCTCAGTAACAAGAGGAGCCTGGTATTTGCTTGGCAAGGTAAATGTAGATCTAATTTCTGACTTTGAACAGGGGAGAGAAATGGAACAATGACCAATGATGGCTGTATAAGGTTTGTTCCTCTCCTTTAAAACCCAGCATAAAAGTTATTGCTTTCTACATGGAAAGCCTTCTAAGACTGTTTCTTCCTAGTGCTAGCTTCTTTTCTTCATTTATATTTTCTTTCCCTTACACCTTACTTTATAGATATAATAATATCTTTTTTCATTGCCTTGGTATTCTATTAGATTATGTATGTGAGGACAGTACCACATTTTAATATTTTTTTATTATCCCGCTTCCTTTATAATCTTTACATCCTGGGAACTTTATTGATAAGTCTTGACCAACTTTTAAAAAGTTATTCATTGCAAATCTTTTGGGTAAAACTTCAACATTTAGGACTGACTATATAATCCAATCTGAATTCATTATGAAATATTTTACCATTAATACAATTTATTTCTCTCATGAATATAACATTTATTTATCATGAAGATTAATGAAAGAAGTCTGCTTTAATGTGCACATAAGAATGATTTGCCATAGGCTTATGACTTGACTTCTAAATAGTTTCTTCTAAAGTGTTTGAGAATATCTCTTCTCTTAATTAATAACTCTTAAAGAACACACAGCTACTTTACGGAGCTGTTTAAGAACAAGAAGTGAGTACTTCTCTGTGAACCTATCACTTAACAAGTCCTGGGACATAGTAGTTGCTCAATAAATGCTTGTCAAATTAAATTGTATATGTAAATAAGTGACTAGCATTTGTTAAGAAAGAAATTCTTCCTAGTTCCTAGCAGAAATAGCACAGGGACTGTATTAGTTTGTTAGGACTACTATACCAAAGTACTACAGATTGAGTGACTTAAACAGCAGAAATGTATTGTCTCACAGTTCTGGGGCTAGAAGTCTGAGGTGAAGGTATTGGCAGAATTGATTCCTTCTGAAGTCTGTGAGGGAAGAGTGTATTCCTCTCTTTGGCTTGTAGATGACTCTCTTCTCATGTGTCTTCACATTATTTTCCCTCTTTCTGCATCTGTGTCCAAATATTTCTTCTTTTAAGTGCACTGGTCACATTGAATTAGGACTCATCCTAAAGATTTCATTTTACCTTGATTAGCTCTGTGAAGACCTTATCTCCAAATAAGACATTCTAGAGGACTAGGGGTTATAACTTCAACATATCAATTTTAGGGGATCACAAAGAGATACTGAAAGTCTAGGATCTGAATTAGTATTTGTGTGGCATAGCTGAATAAATGTGTTCATACTCCAAAAAGTACACTGGAAAATAGTATCTAGGTCAGTGTCCAGTCTCTCTGCCTTCCATAAAGTGCCTCTAGAAAAGTTTGCATTACAAAATATTAATCAGGTGAAAACAGAGATAAATCAGTGAGGATGCTTTGAACTGTGAGTAAAAAATGTTCTCGGTTTAAATAGATTTAAACCATAAGGATATTTCCTATTACACATGACAAGAAATCCTGAGCTAGAGTCTGTAAGACTATTTAATTAATTGTTTGAAGGATCCTGTTTCTTTCCATTGTTTTCATCACCTAAGTATGCCGGCTTTATACTTCGCACAAAGCTCTCCAAATGGTTACCAGATGGCTGCAGCAGGCCTGTGTATCATGACCTGACATGAGAAGCACACGGAGAGAAGCTCTGACTTCCTTATATAATTTTTTAGAAAGTAGGGAAATTTTTACCAGAAGTTTTCCAGCAAACTTTTCCTCGTGCTATTGCTCAATATGCCCATGTCTAAAACAGTTACCAGAAAGAAGAATAGAAAAATCATGACTAGCCTAGACTAGTCAGGATTTACCTCATGGGAGTGGGCATGAGACCAGTTTCTCCTGATGCACATGGACATGTAGAAAGGAGTGGATACTTGAACAAAAGTAGTACTCTTTCAATAAGTAAGAAGGGAAAATAGATATGGAGTAGAAAACCAACACTATTATATAAGTCAAACTTCATACATCCTTTTTCCCACATACAATTTAAAAAAGTGTCCATACCTATGTGAGACACATTCATTGTCTCCCCTGGGGAGACAACCCAAAGTCTCAGCCAGTAACCACCTCCAGCTCCAAGGCCAAGAGTTCTCTGTTAGGTCTGGACTTGGCTCCTTGTGACTCAGGGACCCATGGCCTAAAGATAAGTTTTCTACTTCATTTTCAATATGAAATAATTGAGAAGGAAGAAAATAGATATAAATGTAACTTTTATTTGGAAAGGAGAGAATAGAAATGGCATTCAGTGGATATTGGCCTAGAGCCCATATTGTATCTTATTAGAAAGAAGAGAGAGACTGCCCACCCAATAGTGATGAGTCCCTTGGTCAGTCAGAATGGTAGTCTCTGATTCTGGTTTTTGGAATAACCTATTGCCTTCCATGAAGAAGGTAATGGCACCCCACTCCAGTACTCTTGCTTAGAAAATCCCATGGATGGAGGAGCCTGGTAGGCTGCAGTCCATGGGGTTGCAAAGAGTTGGACACGACTGAGCAACTTCTTTCACTTTTCACTTTCATGCATTGAAGGAAATGGCAACCCACTCCAGTCTTCTTGCCTGGAGAATCCCAGGGATGGCAGAGGTTGGGTGGGCTGCCATCTCTGGGGTCGCACAAGGTTGGACACGACTGAAGTGACTTAGCAGCAGCAGCAGTATTGCCTTCCATTAAAGGACACTCCACTCTAGTATTCTAGCCTGAGAAATCCTATGGACAGAGGAGCCTGATGGGTTAT
Source organism: Neotragus moschatus (assembly GCA_006410615.1). Lineage (NCBI taxonomy): Eukaryota > Metazoa > Chordata > Mammalia > Artiodactyla > Bovidae > Neotragus > Neotragus moschatus. The sequence goes on along the minus strand of SJYA01001797.1, from coordinate 799,746 downwards.
AGTCCACGGGGTTGCAAAGAGTCAGACACCACAAAGAGTCAGATACTACTTAACGACTAAACAACATTGCCTTCTATTGCCCTTAGTTCTGTTCTTTTGAGATCATCTTTCTTGTTCATTGTCTTCTATAGTCACATTTGACACCAGTATTGGATTAGCACTTTTTGTTAGTGTGAGTTTGAGTTTCTGGAAGGGTGCCTTAGGAATTGAACTGTCGTAGAACTGTTCATTGCTGTGAATTGGCCAAGCTTATAATTTCCCTGAGACTTAGCAAAATTAGTAGATCCTGATTTCTTTTGGCTGATTCCATAGATCAGTAAAAAGGGTTAGAAAACCCAATTAGACACAGTTCTTGGGACTGAGCACTTCAGTCCTCGGGTCTGAGCACTTCAGTCCTCTAACCATAGACATCTCTGAGATTTACCCATTCCCCTTGTTCACACTTTGATGACCTATGTCACCAGTATAATTTAAAACAATGAAGTAGATAGAGAAGCCCCTTCTGTAAACCTGTATTTGACATAAAACTAACTGCCTTTGTCTGATGTAGATTATCTAGCAGGAGAGCCATAGAAGAAACTTTGGCAACTAAGTTTATCTCCTATTACTGCCTCCCACTTCCTTCTCTCCTTTCAGACTAAGCTTCCCTTTTGTTGTACATTTTTAGTGAAAACCATAAGAAGTAGTCAACATATACTAGCATTCTTATTCTTGCTACCACTTTCTCTAGTACTAGAAATTGCTACAATACTTTAGTCATTTTCAAATTCAAACAATAAAATACTCCAGCTCAAATTATCTTAAACAATGAGAATATTTGTTATCCAGATAATAGAAGTCCAGTAATAGTGTTCCATCAGTTAAATGACATTAATTATCAAAGCCTTTTTTTTCCCCCCATTCTTCTATTTTGTCATTTTAAGCATATCAACTTTGCTCTCAGGCTAGCTTCTTTTGTGGCTGCACCAGGTTCATACAACCTATCTTTGCGTGATATCACCCAGTGGAAGAAGGTAGGTCTGGATATTGGACAGACAACAAAAATGTTCACTGTAAATGTCTAGATAGATGAGTGCTGAGGGTTAAGGCTAAGAAAAACATCCAATGGGTTCATCATGTTAGAAACAAAGGTGGTAGGCAAAAGTGGTAGAAAATTGCTACATTTAGATTACTTTCAGCTGCAAATAACAGAAACCCAACTGAAAGTGGTGGCATAAACAGTAGGGAAATTCATTGGTTAGATAACTGAAAGTCTAGAGGTAGACTGGGCTTCAGGTTTGGTTAAAACTCAGTTCAACAATGTCATCAAGGACCTAGGATAATATCAGTTATATCCTAAAGTGGTTTCCTCACAGTTATAGGGTGGTAGTAATGCTTATTTTTTTTTAAGCTATTTTCTAATGAATCACTCATAAATGAAGGAAATTTTCCCAGAAGTCTCCAAACAAGTCTCCAAACGTCTTATTGTTCTAGGAACAATTATGTTCCTATTCCTGTTTCTAAAGGAATTCCATGTGCTGACAGGTTTAAGCATTAGGTCCTAGACCAGTTATAGGCAAGAAAGATCTGATTGTATTGATTGAGGCAGATTGATCAGGACTTGCCTCACTTACGTAGGTCAGTTCCTTAAACCAAATGGCAGATGCACAGTGTCAAGAGGTGGGATAGATATTGAAGAGATACCTTAGCATCTACTACACAAGTGGAAGCCAGCATTAGGGGTAAAAGACAAGTGGCAAAATATAAGCATGAAACAGGTCAACTCAGAGCTGAGTGTTGGTTGGAAAATGCCTTTCCTGTATGATCTGTGTGACTTGTTTGACCACATAAGAAATAAGTATAACCAATATCTGATATTTTAACCTAATAATTCATTGTATGTATGATACAAGAAATACCTTTCTTATAATTCAGTTCCTTAAATTCTTTTATAATCACTTCTCAAAAATTAAATTTTTTGTCAGCGTCCTAAAAATAATAGTGTGACATAAATGTGAGAAAGTACTGAGTATTTTACAAAACTGAGAATTTTAAGATTTTAAAATTTACCAGTTGTCAAAAACATAGAGTTAATTGTAGACATAGCTCTACACTAATCTCTGGATGACTAAGCATTTCACATTAAATAAAATTTTCATTTATTAAGTCACTTTCAGTCAGACCTATGGCTACTAGGGGTACTTGTACAGTATTAAGACCATAGTATATGTGTCAGGATTTTAGAATTTCATTTTAATTGTTGAAGATATATAATTTTGTTTTTTAAAAAGTCAAGAAGCTCACAATAAAATACATTTTATGTTTAAAATGGTTTTTATTTCATTATCTTAGTACCTTTGAAATTATTTTGGCATGACATCACATTATAGAATTAAAAAGAGGGGAGCATACTTCATGAGTAGCATATGGACTTCTACTGTGGTAGTTCTGCCTTTGTTTTCAATGCTATTCAAATCCAGCACAATGAAAGTGCTTTGGAGTGATTTTGCTAAAACATAAATCTGATCATGTTGCTTCTCTCTTTAAACATCAGCAGCCACTTACAGCCCTCTGGTTGAATCTCAAACTTCTTAGCTCAGCCATAGGGCCATCAGGAAAGACTCCTACTTACTTTTCTATTTCCCTTGTTGACTTACTTCCCTACTCCCAGTCCATCTTCCAACCACACTGACAAAGTGTTTGGAATTTCCCAATCACCAAATTCTTCCATGCTTCTGCCAGGAGCACCTTTCATCCCCCTTTCTTACTAATCAGCTTTCTTCTTTAGGATGCTCATCCAGGATTATAACTTCCAGTTCAGATGCTCCTCTGAGGAATATACATGTCACTCTGGACTGATGTCTGCTGTTTCACTGTCTACAAATTTTGTTGAAGATGTCTATTGGCTTGTTCTTTTTCCCTATCAGAGGACCATGTCATCTTTGCCTTTTTACCTCCTTCCAGAGCTCAATAAAATATTTAGCAGTAAAAAGGCACTTAATAAGCATTTTGGGGGCTGAATGAATTTACCTTTTGTTACATTTGCTAATAATTAAAATCGCTATCATTTGTTAAAACTTTTACATGCAAGCACTATCTTAGAGGCTTTACATTTTTAACCTCATTTAAATTTCACAGTTATCATGTGAGTAGGATTCACTCCTTATTTTAATGGATGATAAAATAGGCTTAAAGAAGTTCAGTAATTTATCTAAAATTAATTAAGAGAGCTGGGATGAACTTCAAGTCTGTTGGGTTCCAGATCTCTGCTTTTTCTCTCTATGTAAGATATTATGGAGATCCTCCCTAATCCCTAAGGATGAGAGGGTGCCAGTCTCACTGTTATTCCAGGCAGATATTCACACAGTAAGCAGTGTTCCAAGATAAACAGGCATCATTTCTATGGCTTAGAGTTTTCATCATCTTTGAAAAAAATTGTAATCAGAAGCTGAAAGTATAGGAAATAGGATTCATACTTTCAGGAATCCAGATCCAGAGATAGGTCAGCTCTCCAGCCAAGTGGAATGGGTCTTAGTGCCTAAAGCTCCATCCCAGCAAGGAATTGGAATACTAGGGGGGCAGAAATTGAAGACCAGAAGTTGAAATCTATCCAAGTTGATAGAGTTAGAAACTAACATATGGCCACCCAGGAATCACAGGATATCAAGTCTATGATAACAAGACTAATTCTTATATCCCACTTAAAATATATCTTTTAGTGTATTTCCTACTCTAGACCCAGAAATTGAGCAATGATATGGGAGAGGAGGTAAATGGTGGACCCCAGAGATTTCCAGGATCATCACAGTTTATCTCACTGGTGAGTCAGACAGTGAATCAAGAAAAAAAAATGTGCCAGTGTCAATTGACACTGCATATTAGAAAGTACAGCATTTTTTGCAAGGTACAAAGCAAGGAGAATAGGGAGCTCATGTTCTAGAGACCTGAACTCTCAAGGAAGAAGTCTTAAAAGGCAATATTAAGGTGAGTGTTGAAGGGTGTGTGGTCAGCTCATGATCTTTCTTTTGATTAGTAGTTAATAAGTTAACAGGGTGATATTTTGGGAATCTTAGTCATCAACTTTCTCATTACATTCAGTCTGGGGTCTTTGTGCTGTGGTTAGCATGTAGTCATCATCCTCCACCTGGGTGGGAGTCTTAATTTCTGCAAAACAACTCAAGGATATAGGTCAGATTGTTAGATCTATCCCTTGAGGAGGAACTGTTACATTGTTTAAGCTATCAATGCTTTTCTTTTCCTTTTTTCTTTTTAATTCATTTTTTATTGAAGGATAGTTGCTTTACAGAATTTTGCTGTTTTCTGTCAAACTTCAACATGAATCAGCCATAGGTATACATATATATCCCCTCCCTTTTGAACCTCCCTCTCATCTCTCTCCCCATTCCACCCCTCCAGATTGAAGCAGAGCCCCTGTTTGAGTTTCCTGAGCCATACAACAAATTCCCGTTGGCCATTTGTTTTACATATGGTAATGTAAATTCCCATGTTACTCTTTCCATACATCTCACCCTCTCCTTCCCTCTCCCCATGTCCATAAGTCTATTTTCTATGTCTGTTTCTCCATTGCTGCCCTGTAAATAAATTCATCAGTGCCATTTTTCTAGATTCCATATATGTGCATTAGAATACAATATTTATATTTCTCTTACTGACTCATTTCACTCTGTTTAATAGGTTCTAAGTTCATCCACCTCATCAGAACTAGCTCAACTGCATTTGTTTTTATGGCTAAGTAACATTCCATTGTGTATATGTACCACAACGTCTTTATCCATTCATCTGTTGATGGACATCTAGATTGCTTCCATGTTCTCAGTTCAGTACAATTGCTCAGTCGTGTCTGACTCTTTGCAACCCCATGAAGCTATTGTAAATAGTGCTGTGATGAACAATGGGATACATGTATCTTTTTCAATTTTGGATTCCTCAGGGTATATGCCTAGGAGTGGGATTGCTGGGCCATATGGTGGTTTTATTTCTAGTTTTTAAAGAAATCTCCATACTGCCTTCTATAGTGGCTGTATCAATTTACATTCTCACCAACAGCACAAGAGTGTTCCCTTCTTGCCACACCTTCTCCAGCATTTATTGTTTGTAGACTTTTTGATGATGGTTCATGGCAAATAAATAGGGAAACAGTGGAAACAGTGGCTGGCTTTATTTTTCTGGGCTCCAAAATCACTGCAGATGGTGACTGCAGCCATGAAATAAAAGACGTTTACTCCTTGGAAGGAAAGTTATGACCAACCTAGATAGCATATTAAAAAGCAGAGACATTACTTTGCCAACCAAGGTCCATCTAGTCAAGGCTATGGTTTTTCCAGTGGTCATGTATGGATGTGAGAGTTGGACTATAAAGAAAGCTGAGCACCGAAGAATTGATGCTTTTGAACTGTGGTGTTGGAGAAGACTCTTGAGAGTCTCTTGGACTGCAAGGTAATCCAACCAGTCCATCCTAAAGGAAATCAGTCCTGGGTGTTCACTGGAAGGACTGATGTTGAAGCTGAAACTCCAATACTTTGGCCACCTGGAAAAAGTAAGACCAGAAACTATAAAACTCTTAGAGGAAACTATGAAACTCCAATACTTTGGCCACCTGGACTCATTGGAAAAGACCCTGATGCTGGGAAAGATTGAGGACAGGAGGAGAAAGGGACAACGGTTGGATGGCATCACAAACTCAATGGACATGAGTTTGGGTAAACTCTGGGAGTTGGTGATGGACAGTAATGCCTGGCTTGCTGTGGTTCATGGGGTCTCAAAGAGTCAGACACAACTGAATGACTGAACTGAACTGACTGATTCTGACCAGTGTGAGGTGATATCTCATTGTGGTTTTGAGTTACATTTGTCTAATATTGAGCAATGTTGAGCATCTTTTCATATGTTTGTTAACCATCTGTCTGTCTTCTTTGGAGAAATGTCTGTTTAGGTCTTTTCCCCACTTTTTGTTTGGGTTGTTTGCTTTTCTGATATTGAGTTATATGAGCTGCTAATATATTTTGGAAATTAATCCTTTGTCAGTTGTTTCATTTGCTATTATTTTCTCCCATTCTGAGGGCTATCTTTTCACCTTGCTTGTAGTTTCGTTTGTTGTGCAAAAGCTTTTACGTTTAATCAAGTCCCACTTGTTTACATCTGTTTTTATTTCCATTACCCTAGGAGGTGGGTCATAGAGGGTCTTGCTTTGATTTATGTCATCGAGTGTTCTACCTATGTTTTCCTCTAAGAGTTTTATAGTTTCTGGTCTTACATTTACATCTTTAATCCATTTTGAATTTATCTTTGTGTATGGTGTTAGGAAGTGTTCTAATTTCTTTCTTTTACATGTAGCTGTCCAGTTTTCCCAGCACCATTTATTGAAGAGGCTGTCTTTGCTCCATTGTATATCCTTGCCTCCTTTGTCAAAAATAAAGTACCCATAGGTGCATGGGTTTATTTCTGGGCTTTCTATCTTTTCCATTAGTCTATATTTCTGTTTTTGTGCCAGTGCCATACTGTCTTGATGACTGTAGCTTTATAGTATAATCTGAAGCCAGGAAGGTTGATTCCTCCAGAAGCTTTCTTCTTTCTCAAGATTCCGTTGGCTATTCAGGGTCTTTTGTATTTCCATATGAATTGTGAAATTTTTTGTTCTAGTTCTATGAAAAATGCCACTGGTAATTTGATAGGGGTTGTGTTGAATCTGTAGATTGCATTTGGTAGTATAGTCATTTTCACAATATTGATTCTTCCTACCCAGAAACATGGAATATCTCTCCATTTGTTTGTGTCATCTTTGATTTCTTTCATCAGTGTCTTATAATTTTCTGTGTACAGTTCTTTTGTCTCCTTAGGTAAGTTTATTCCTAAATATTTAATTCTTTTTGTTGCAATACTGAATGGGATTGATTCCTTAATTGCTCTTTCTGATTTTCCATTGTTAGTTTATAGAAATGCAAGTGATTTCTGTGTATTGATTTTGTATCTCAAAAGTTTCACTGATTAGCTCTAGTAATTTTCTGATAGTACCTTTATGGGTACATAAATATGGTTTTCTATGTACAGTATAATGACTTCTGCAAACAGTGAGAGATTTACTTCTTCTTTTCCTGGATTCCTGGATTCCTTTTATTTCTTCTTTTTCTCTGATTGCTATAGCTAGGACTTCCAGAACTATGTTGAATAATAGTGGACATCTTTGTCTTGTTCCTGATCTTAGGGGGAATGCTGTCAGTTTCTCACCATTGAGAATAATATTTGCTGTAGGCTTATCATATATGACCTTTGCTGTATTGAGGTGGGTTCCTTCTATGTCCATTTTTTGAAGAGTTTTAATCATAAATGGTGCTGAATTTTATCGAAGGCTTTTTCTGCATGTATTGAGGTGATCATATGGTTTTTATCTTTTAATTTGTTACTATGGTGTATCACATTGATTGATTTGTGTATATTGAAGAATCTTTGCATTCCTGAGATAAATGCAAGTTGATCAGGGTATGTGAGCTTTTTGATGTGTTGCTGAATTCTGTTTGCTAAAACTTTGCTGAGGATTTTTGCATGTATGTTCGTCAATGATATTGGCCTGTAATTTTCTTTTTTTGTGTTGTCTTTGTCTGGTTTTGATTTCATGGTGATGGTGGCCTCGTAGAATGAGTTTGGAAGTGTTTCTTCCAAAGAAACACTTTGAAAAAGAGTTGGAAGTGTTTCTTCCTCTGCAATTTTTTGAAAGAGTTTTAGGAGGATAGGCATTAGCTCTTCTCTAAATGTTTTACTGAATTCTCCTGTGAAGCCATCTGATCCTGAGCTTTTATTTCATGGGAGATTTTTGATCACAGCTTCAATTTCAGTGCTTGTATTTGGGTTTCATAATTTCTATTTCTTCCTGGTTCAGTCTTGGAAGACTGAACTTATCTAAGAACTTGTCCATTTCTTCCAGGTTTTTTATTTTATTGCCAGGTAGTTGTTCATAACAGTCTCTTAGAATTCTTTGTATTTCTGCATTGTCTGTTTAACCTCTCCTTTTTCATTTCTAATTTTCTTAAGTTGATTCTTCTCTCTTTTGATCTTGATGAGTCTGGCTAAAAATTTATCAATTTTTTTTGTCTAATCAAAGAACCAGCTTTTAGTTTTATTAACTTTTACTATTAATATTTACCATCTTTACTATTATCTTTTTCATTTATTTCTGCACAGATCTTTATGATTTCTTTCCTTCTACTAATTTTGGGTTTTTTTGGTTCTTCTTTTTCCAGTTGTTTTGGGTGTAAAGTTAGGTTGTCTATTCAATGTTTTTCTTGTTTCTTGAGGATTGTATTTCTATAAACTTTGCTCTTAGAACTGCTTTTGCTGCATTCCATAGGTTTTGAGTTGTTGTGTTTTCATTGTCATTTGTTTCTAGAAAATTTTTTTAATTTCCTTTTTGATTTCTTCAGTAACCTGTTATTTAGAAACATGTTGTTTAATCTCCATGTGTTTGCATCTCTTGTAGTTTTTTTTTTTTCTTGTACTTGATATCTAGTCTCATAGCATTGTGGTCAGATAAGATGCTTGATATGATTTTAATTTTCTTAAATTTACTGAGGTTTGATTTGTGACCCAGGATGCGCTCTATCCTGGAGAATGTTCCACATGCACTTGAGAAGAAAGTGTATTCTTCTTCATTTGGATGGAATGTCCTGAAGATATCAATGAGATACATCTCATCTAATGTATCATTTAAGACTTGTGTTTCCTTATTGATTTTATGTTTTGCTGATCTGTTCATTGGTGGGAGTGGGGCATTAAAGTCTCCTACTATTATTGTGTTACTGTCAATTTCTCCTTTTATGTGTGTTAGTGTTTGTCTTATGTATTGAGATGCTCCTATGTTGGATGCATAGATATTTGCAGCTGTTATGTCTTCTTCTTGGATTTATCCCCTGATCACTATGTAGTGTCCTTCCTTATCTCTTGTAATCTTCTTTATTTTAAGGTCTATTTTGTCTGATGTGAGGATTGCTATTCCACCTTTCTTTTGCTTCCCATTTGCATGAAATATATTTTTCCATCCTCTCACTTTCAGTCTATCTGTATCTGTAGGTCTGAAGTGGGTTTCTTGTAGACAGCATATATATGGGTCTCGTTTTTGTATCCATCCAACCAGTCTGTGTCTTTTGGTTGGAGCATTTAATACACTTACATTTAAACTAATTATTGATATATATGTTCCTATTGCCATTTTCTTAATTGTTTGGAGTTGATTTTGTAGATCTTTTTTCTTCTGTTGTATTTCTTGACTATATAAGTCCATTCACTATTTGTTGTAAAGCTGGTTTGGTGGTACTGAATTCTCTTAACTTTTGCTTGTCTGAAAAGCTTTTTATTTCTCCATCAATTTTGAATGAGATCCTTGTGTAGTACAGTAATCTTGGTTGTAGATTTTCCCCCTTCAGTACTTTAAATATATCCTGCCATTCCCTTCTAGCCTGCAGAGTTTCTTATGAAAGATCAGCTGTTAAGCTTATGGGGTTTCCCTTGTATGCTACTTGTTGCTTTGTCGTTGCTTCTTTAATATTCTTTCTTTGTGTTTAGTCTTTGTTGGTTTGATTAATATGTGTCTTGACATGTTTCTCCTTGGGTTTATCGTGTATGGGACTCTTTGTGCCTCTTAGACTTGATTGGCTATTTCCTTTTCCATGTTGGGGAAATTTTCAACTATTATCTCTTCAAAGATTTTCTCATACCCTTTCTTTTTCTCTTCTTCTTCTGGAACCCCTATGATTCAAATGTTGGTGTGTTTGATATTGTTCCAGAGGTCTCTGAGACTATCCTCAGTTCTCTTTATTCTTTTTACTTTATTCTGCTCTTCAGAAGTTATTTTTACCATTTTATCTTCCAGCCCACTGGTTCACTCTTCTGCTTCAGTTATTCTTCTATTGATTCCTTCCTTCCCAGTTCAGTTCAGTTCAGTTGCTNTTCTCGGCCACCGCACTGAGTGGGAAGTGGGGTGGCTCCTCTCAGCTGTTCCTGTGTCGTCGCAGCCTGGCACTCTTGGCCGCTGCCCCTGACCTCGGAAGCGGGGTGGCTCCTTTCAGCTGTTCCTGCGCCGTCACAGCCCGAGACTCTCAGCCGCTGTCTCTGTCCTCCAACGTGGGGTAGCTCCTCTTGGCCGCGCTGAGTGCGCCGGCCCACCCGGCCGTCGCCGCCGCTTGCCCTGAGTGCGCTGGCCCGCCAACAGTTGGAAATTTTTTAAAAAGGATTTCCCTGATGGACCAGTGATTAAGATTCCACACTCCCAATGCAGGGGGCATAGGTTCAATACCTAGTGCCTGGGTTGGCCAAAAAAAAAAAAACAAACCAAAAAACCCCCACATTTTTAAGATTTAGGAAAAACCTCTGTTAAGTTTTCTTCATATGTAAGCAAAAAAAATTGAATTTCAATTCTTCTTATATAGGGACTAATTGGAGAAGGCAATGGCACCCCCACTCCAGTACTCTTGCCTGGAAAATACTATAGACGTAGGAGCCTGGTAGGCTGCAGTCCATGGGGTCATGAAGAGTCGGACACAGCTGAGCAACTTCACTTTCACTTTTCACTTTCATGCATTGGAGAAGGAAATGGCAACCCACTCCAGTGTTCTTGCCTGGAGAATCCCAGGGATGGTGGAGCCTGGTGGGCTGCCATCTGTGGGGTCGCACAGAGTCAGACACGACTGAATTGACTTAGCAAATCTTAATATGAATTGTCAATGATGTCCTCATTGTAGTGGTATCTTATGAGGTTTTTCAAAATTGAAGTATAGCTGATGTACAATATTATATAAGTTACTGGTGTAATATAGTTATTCACAATATAGTTATTCATAATTCACAATTTTAAAGGTTATATACTCCATTTATAGTTTAGTTATTGTAANATTGACTTAGCAAATCTTAATATGAATTGTCAATGATGTCCTCATTGTAGTGGTATCTTATGAGGTTTTTCAAAATTGAAGTATAGCTGATGTACAATATTATATAAGTTACTGGTGTAATATAGTTATTCACAATATAGTTATTCATAATTCACAATTTTAAAGGTTATATACTCCATTTATAGTTTAGTTATTGTAAATTACTGGCTATATTCCCCGTGTTTATAATATATCCTTGTAGCTTATTTTATACCTAGTGGTTTGCACCTCTTAAGCCTTTACCCCTATGGTATCCCTCCCTCTTCCTTCTCACCACTGGTAACCCCTAGTTCATTCTCTATGTCTGTGACTCTGTTTCTTTTTTGTTATAGCCACGAGCTTGTTATATTTTTTAAATTCCACATGTAACACCACACAGTATTTGTCTGACTGACTTATTTTACTTTGCATAATATCCCTCCAAGTTCATCCATATCCTTGCAAATAGCAAAATTTCATTCATATATATATATAGGATATATATGTGCTATGTATTATATACATATCCTATATCTCTGTCCATTCATCTGTTGATGGACACAGGTTGCTTTCATATCTTGGCAGTTGTAAATAATGCTGCTATGAACAGTGAGGTGCATATACCTTTTTGAATTAGTGTTTTTTGCTTTTAGGGTTTTTATTAATATAAACCTAGTAGTGAAATTTTGCTGAGTCATATGATAGTTATATTTTTAGTTTTTAAATAAACCTCCATACTGCTTTCCACAGTGGTTGCACCAATTTGCATTCCCACCCATAGTGTACAAGGATCCCCTTTCCTCCAAATCCTCCCCAGCATTTGTTGTTTGTGCTCCTTTTGATGCTTAGCCATATGACAGGTGAGAGCTTTTGATCTGAATTTCCCTGATGATTACCATTGTTGAACATCTTTTCATGTGCCTGTTGGCCATCCGCATTTCCTGTTTGGAAAAATGTCTATTCATTTCTTCTGCAAATTTTTTAATTGGATTGTTTGCTTTTGTGATGTTGAGTTCTATGAGCTATTTATATATGGTAGATATTAACTGCCTATTGGCCATATGACTTGCAAATATTTCTTCCCATGTTATGAGTTTTATAATATCTTTATTGATTCAGTATTTTATATCAAATCAGCAAAGAATTTAAATCTTTTGTTAGTGTATTTATATGCTAATACTTTGAGATGCATTAAATACTACACAGAAATTTGTAATACTGCTTACAGGTTTGTTCCCCATGGATTCCAGAATAATGATAAATTCTATTTTGCCTGATTCTCACTAAAATGGAAAAAAGTATATAGTGTATTTATAATTATACAAATGACACTGTCAAGTTCATTTGTACAGAAGAGAACTTCTATTTTGACATTGGTTAGAATTAAATCCTCCACTTGTAATGATACACATCTAATGACTAGAAGAATTTCCCCCAGACTAGCTTCTGTTTGCATACATTTCAAATCTAGTTTTTCTTCCACTAATTGTATACTTCTGTGCTGGCTACTGTGGGACCTGTTCACAGCATGATACACTCTTTGGCTCCTTTACGTTAGGGCCATGATACAACTGATGTCATGAATGAGTTAGGAATATTCCCGGGAGGCATTCCTACATTGAGATGGCTAGCAAAAACTTACATGTACTCAGAAGTGACTGTAGACCACATGAACATTCCAATTAAACCCCAACTCAGATTTCCTTTAGTTGAATCTACATGCAGTGACTCTAGCAGTTACTTTACCATAAGAAAAAGTATGAGAAGCTCTAGTGGGGGTACTTTTACTTTGGTTGTGTAGGCAGTAGAATATCTCAGTTTTGCAAAGTTTTCAAAAGTATTTGACCAGTAAGTGAGCATGTTGCTAGAGCCCTCCCAAGTCTGTACAAGTGAAGGGTCCTAAAGCTTAAACTTCATTGGCTTCACAAAGAATTTAATGCAGTAGGTAAGAAAAACTATAAAACAGTCCTGTCCCATTTGTTTTTCTGGGATTAGGGGGATGCATGAGATAATACAGAAAGAATATAGGCTTCTGTAGTCTGTGATTTGTCCTTGCATCAACCCTAGTGGGACATGAAATCCCATTAGAGATGTTAATATGAACCCAGTGTCCCAGTACCAACTGCTAGGCTCCTAGATCATGCCCAGATTTGCACCTATTTCCACTACATCCTCTGGCCCTGATCTCCACCCTGTGCTCTTTGTTTTTTGTTTTGTTAGTTTTTTTGTCTTTGCTTTATTTGTCTGATTGCTATTGTCGTTCTTGCCTGAGAATCTGTGTTTAGGATCTGAGTGGCCAAAATTACACATACACTGTACAGACAGTTGCATGTGATACTGAAGTCTGACAAAGTCAGGAGAGAAGGCAATATGGTTGGATAGGCAAAGAAAGAAAGGAGATTTGAAAATGTGAGGGTAGCCAATGTAGGTGAAATTTGTGTATACCTGGAAACAGTGGAAACAACGTCAGACTTTATTTTGGGGGGCTCCCAAATCACTGCAGATGGTGATTGCAGCCATGAAATTAAAAGACGCTTACTCCTTGGAAGAAAAGTTATGACCAACCTAGATAGCACATTGAAAAGCAGAGACATTACTTTGCCAACAAAGGTCTGTCTAGTCAAGGCTATGGTTTTGCCAGTGGTCTTGTATGGATGTGAAAGTTGGACTGTGAAGAGAGCTGAGTGCCGAAGAATTGATGCTTTTGAACTGTGATGCTGGAGAAGACTCTTGCGAGTCCCTTGGACGGCAAGGAGATCCAACCAGTCCATCCTAAAGGAGATCAGTCCTGGGATTTCTTTGGAAAGAATGATACTAAAGCTGAAACTCCAGTACTTTGGCCACCTCATCCAAAGACCTGACTCATTGGAAAAGACTGTGATGTGGGGAGGGATTGGGGGAAGGAGGAGAAGAGGACAACAGAGGATGAGATGGCTGAATGGCATCGCTGATTCAATGGACATGAGTCTGAGTGAACTCCGGGAGTTGGTGATGGACAGGGAGGCCTGGCATGCTGCAGTTCATGAGGTCGCAAAGAGTCAGACACAACTGAGCAACTGAACTGAACTGAACTGAATTATTTTTGAAAACCATTTCAGAATTAGTATAACAAAAAGTAATAACAACAAGAAAGCAGGCTATTTCTTTCTTTTCTTTGTTTTTAAAAAAATAGTTCTACAACTGAACTGTGATGGTTTATTTCTCTGGGTAAAAATAGAAATGTTCTTCTAATAATATTCATGCTGATCATAATGAATAATGATACAAGTGAATAAAATAGGACAATATCTATTTTTAGCATTAGAAAAAGAGGAAGTCCTTAAGAGAGTTCTGGAAGAAACCTTGAAGATATACTCCGAGTCATGGCTGCAAGCAGTTTTCATAGGCCTCCCACTACTGCTAAGTCTGTTAAGTACAGAACCATATGTTTTTCTCAAGTGTGAAAATATGAAGTTGGAAAAATTACTGAGAAAATTCTGCTTTTTCCTGTGACATGTGTTGATCAGACTTCTTATTGGAAAGTGCATTGGCTAATGTCCTGTGAGTCATACCCATCAATGATGTATTGCTCATTTTTGTTTTGTTTTTTGTAATATTTGCCTGTCTGGAACATCATGGTCTGGAAAATACTACTTGTTCGTACATGTGTCTGAAAGGGCTGTGTAATTATTCTGGTTGTAAAGTGTTGCAACATGCATCTGCAGACGTGCTTGAGATCATGAGTTCTATCTAAGGTTAAGTGAGAAAGAGCTAATGATATTGGCCCTCAAGTGAACTAATATAATTGACTTAGTATTTTGGTTCCATAGTCTAGTAATTACTTATATTTACTATCATCTTAATTGACAGAGTTGGATTATGGTCAGTCCTCAAGTTTACCTCCACTTTTAGATAATGCTGCTCTGATGTATACTTGTTATAAATATATCTTTTTTAAAAATCTATTCTGTAACAGCCAATGAAAATAAGTCACACATTTGATTTTCACAATTTAAGTCCCCTTTATTAATAGGATGATTTTTTAAAATAAAGTAAAAATTATTCTGGTCTAAGATAAAAACAAATCTTCTCCAATCAACACATTTTTCACCTGTTCTTGTCTAGTTGTTTTACCAATAGGAATAGGTAGAATTTCTCATTCTTTTTTCTGCTTGTTTAAACACACTTTGCTTGTGGTGTGGGAATCCAAGTGACCATGAAGAATATTACAAAGTAGGTAACATTTGTCTTGGATGTTTGCCTCTTTGTTCCCTAAGTCACCTTTGCCCTTAGGGCCCCATCTCAGACACTCTGTTCTAAATTTTTATTTTCAGTTCCTAATATCTCATTCTGTAAGACTATGAGTACTATATTTTCTTTCTCTTATTTACATTTACCAGTTCTGTGTTGATTTTCAAGATTCCAGAATATACTAGTTCATGTAATTAAAAGGCACAGCAGTTGTACTCATAGGAGAGAGCTAGAGTAATCATGAATCAAGGAATGCAAGAATCTACTAGGAGTGATGCCTTTTCTTCATTTATATTGTGTTAATCATTCACTCATTTGACATATCTATTGAACATCTATTTATTTGCCAGAAACTGTTCTAGGCACTTGAAATATATCAAGTACCAAAAGATAAAATTCCCTGTGCTTGGGGCGATCACATTTGTGCAGTTTTATATCTCTTGAGAGTATGAATCATGCTTTCTCAAATTGTAAAAACATCAGTGCATACAGATTGGATTTTTTTCATACTGTTATCTCTGATCATACTTTATGTCATGTCTGTGTTACTTGATGAAACAATTCAGTGTCTTAGATGTGGTCATTGAAGTGGCTGGTCAGTGACAGACTTGCTTCTCATCTTACTGAAAGCAAAGTGAGGGGCTCACAGGTTAAAGTTCACCATTTTCATAGAAGAAAGGATACAGATCAGGATCTAAGGAGGCAACACATATATTTGGCACCAGCAATATCATGTGCAAATGCTAGCCATTAAAATTTCTCCAGGACTCCTGAAAGTCTAGATTAAAATACTTACTTAGGTGCCTTCTTCAAAACTGTGTAGAGTCATTCACCTAAAAGTGGTCTATAGTGGGACTGAATTTTTTAATTTGCATATTCATTATCTCGTTACTTGATTTTCACACAGAGAAAAAAATAAAATGGGAACATAAAAATTTAGAATAAGGGATGCGTCTGTGAAAAACATACACCTTTCAAAAGACATTTAGCTAAGCCAGGTTAGTATGATTAATCTTGCTTTCAAAACAGTGAACTGTGCTACCAAATATGTATTCTGTTTTTCCTAATCTCTCTCTCTCAAAATATATATGTGTGTGCGCGCACGTGTGTGTGTATGTGTGTGTGTGTGTTTGTGTATAGTTACCATCATTCTGTCTTGATGTATTTTGAAAATGTCTTTAGCTTGCTGTATAATCATCTAAAAACCCAGTGTTAAACAGTTCAAGTTGCTCCCTGTGACATAAGTTAAACCTTGTAAGGTTCAGATTAGGGGACAGGAAATGAATTGAGGATACTAGTGGTTCTTATGGAGAAGGCGATGGCACCCCACTCCAGTACTCTTGCCTGGAAAATCCCATGGACGGCGGAGCCTGGTAGGCTGCAGTCCATGGGATCGCGAAGAGTCGGACACGACTGAGCGACTTTACTTTCACTTTTCACTTTCATGCACTGGAGAAGGAAGTGGCAATCTACTCCAGTGTTCTTGCCTCGAGAATCCCAGGGACGGGGGAGCCTGGTGGGCTGCTGTCTATGGGGTCACACAGAGTCAGATACGACTGAAGCGACTTAGCAGCAGCAGCAGCAGCAGTGGTTCTTAAGCTTCAGTTAAGTTGAAGCATGCTTGCATCTGGAAGATGCCTAATTCTAAGCTTAAAAAAAAAAGAGAGAACAGAGGAACATGATAAACCTTTCCTAAAATATAGCACTCTAGGAAAAAAATTATCTACAGGATGGTTGCATTAAGAACTTTAGAAACACTAAAACAGAAGAGTAAGTGTGTATAATGTAATATTTATAGATTGTTAATTTATAAATGCCAAGTTAGTATCCTTTCAAAATACTGATTAAAAAATGACTCTCTACCCTTCTTCAGTAATGAATGAGTTCAGCTCTCCACACCAGTGACAGGGAGTCAGTGAGTGTGAACTCTAGCCAAGTAGCCTAGGTGTGTTCAGAAAGCAGAGGAGAAGAAAAGGAGAGAGAAAATAATTCCTCCAGTACAAGAAGGAACCTGGGAAGGAAAAAAAGAGAAATTCTCTCCTATGTGCCTATGGAACACATTTTTGCTAACTTTGAATAGGAAAAATAAGAATATATTTAAATATTCTTCTTATGGATGAGAAAAGACCCAACTCAGTGAAACTGAAGAGCAAATATGATGGAGAAATAAGTTTTTAAGAACTATTTTTAAATGTTTAAAGGGGTAGTTTCAGTTACTTTACAATGATTAGCACATATTTAACCCTTATATGCTAAGCACAGTCTAGCTCTTTTTATATGTTGTTTCCTTTCATCTTCATGACTTTGTGAGGTACCATAATTATGTTCATGGTCAAAGTCTATATTAAGGAACTGAGACTTTCAGGGGTTAAGAATCCCATCCAACGTGTCAGGATTCACACATAGTTTTGCCTATTTTCAAGCCTATTTCTTAAACACGTCAGCTCCCTTGTACAATTTCAGTACTGAAATTTAATTCAAGTACTTCAATACAACTGTATGCATGGTTTGTAATTTTCAGTTTATAAGAATACAAGAATCTTAATATATTTCTGTTTACTAATAACATTTATGTTGAGTAATTGGGTCTAAATTCTGAGTTGCTTGTTACTTCACTGTCTTTCCTTATTATAGAAAGATCTTTCTTTGTCTGGGCTTCTTTCTAGAAGCTGCATATTTTTAATAGATCTTTTTCTCCAAAAGTTCAGAGCTTTAAAAATCATCTTTTAAGAGTGAGCTTTCATTATGTTTGTCACTTACTAATTTATACAATTAGTATTATAGAAAGAATCAGAATGTTTTTGAACATACATTTTCTTATAACCAAATTCTGCTATCAAAAGAAGATTCATTTTATTATTTTCAAAAGGCATTTTGTATACCAGCTGACCTAAGACGTTATTTCATGTTGAGCCAAAGTTTGTCTTTGGGATTCCTTGTCTTTCTTTGAGTGCCTTTCTATCTGCTTCACAGGCTTCCGCAATGGTTCAGTGGGCAAAGAATCCCCTGCAATGCAGGAGACATGGGTTTGACCTCTGGGTCAGGAAGATTCCCTGGAGGAGAAAATGGCAACCAACTTCAGTATTCTTGCTGAAAAATCCCATGGACAGAGGAGCCTGGTGGAGTCCATGGGGTTGCAAAGAGTTGGACATGACTGAACACATGGCACTACCTGCTTCAGAGATCCTTTCCTGGCATCTTCCTGCTGACCCCTGGCTGCTCAGAGCACCTGGTGACAACCCCAGTCTGCCTTAACTCTGCCTCACTTCAGTGTCTTCCATACTCGCCCTTGTTAAAACTCCTGTGTTTGTTTACTCAACAAGTATTTATTGCCCATATATTATGTCTCAAGGTCAGTGCCAGATGCTGGATATACAACTATGAGGGAAAAGACATGGTCACTGCTTTCATGGAGTTAATGTAGAAGGGAGATAGGTACTAATCCAACAAACAGCAAGCTGCACGAGCAAAAGCAACACTGCAGACGAGAAATGGTGCTAGCAATTGGTGCCGGGGTAGTCACAGAAGGCTAGACTTCTTTGTAGGAAAGTGACCCCTCAGCTATAGCTTCAAGGAAGAATTAACACCCGGAAGAGGGCAAGAGCCTTGTAGGCAAACTATTCAATTCTCTCTGCATCACCCAGACGTTGTTTTGCGTGCATGTGTGTGCACACACGTGTCACACACACACGTCTGCATACACACAGGTGTACACACACATACCTACATATACAGCATGCCATAGATTGTCTGTGGATTGATTGCTTTGGTTTCATTGTTAAAGCAGATCAGAGTATGCCATCTTAAGAGTACTTTGGTATAAAGATTATTTTAACCTGAAGATATTTGAGATTCAACAAATGCAGAAGGGGAGAAAACCTTCTTGGAGCTTCCCTTATCAGTGCAAGCAGCAATCTCTGGGAAATAAGACTGCCGTAAATTCCTCTTCAGGATAGGAAAGTCAAATGTACCATTTCTGTGGACATAGTGTATCTTCTTTCCACAACTTGAGAATGCCTGGGATTAATTTGCCTGGTGCTTCCTGTAGCATGATGCCATTAGTAGTTACACTACCCCTACTAAATGGAAAACCTTGGGTGGGAGAGAAGAGGAGATTGGCCAGCTTTTGGATAATGCATAAAGTATTTTGCAGGGTGCCTGGGATATAGTAGGCACTTAAGTGTACCTTTCTATCCCTTCCTTCTCTTTGTCTTCCCAAGTCACCTCCCATCTGTCCAATTCCCACGTTTCTGGGTACACATCTTTGGCCTGAGTGACATATGCAGCATGGACAGGAGTGTCTGATGATGCATATGCCCAGAAAATACCAAGTTGTAACTTTTAAGTTTGAAAATGATGTAGGAAAGAAACAGGGGAGTCTTAAGTGTAAATAGCACTAATTAAGCTGAACAGCTTAAAGTGCAATGAACTCTTCTCAAACTAATTCTGTAACAAACGTGGTTCTTCAATTTTTCATTGTTAGCTCAATTTCAACTGTGAGTAGAGATACCATCTTTTTCTGCAGTGGTTTTATTTGTGGAGGAAAAAATGCGAAATGACTACTCAATCTAGTTTTATGTCCCACATGTTGTTGTTGGGTTTTTGTTTTTGTTGTTCTTTTTCTTATAACCTAAAAAGTTTAAATATATTGGAGTCTAACTACCTATTTATTTTCATTATCACTTGTGTCCTACCTGAAGTTAGTTACTATAATCAATGGAGAACACTCCAAGCTGTGCATATATTAGCCATCGGTGCTAGGAAACAAAGATGTGCTGTCCTGAGAAGACTGCTATTGTTACACAAAGCAGCAGCTGTCTTGAATTACACGTTATGGGCTGAATTAAATACTGTGATTTTCCTCCTGAAGTTGCCCTCCATTTGTTACACTTTAGTCCCTATTTATGATTAGGCCAAGTATGTCCTTGAGAGTTCAGTGCTTAGAAGGAAAAATGTGTAACAGGAAAAGAGCAGAATATCCTATCTGTTCTTTCCACATTGTATTCTGGCAGATACAGTCTCCCATGAGCCGCAAGAGAACATTTTCCATTAGCTTTTTTTAAATGGTGATTAGAAGTTTCTCAAAGAGTAATGGGAGAGACATAATATTCATTTACTAAACTGAAATGTATTGAACTGTACCCAGGATTAGAAAGATCAATGACTGACAGTCACTCTTTGACATACATGTTTTCAACTTATACAAGACAGGTAAATAGCTGTGCATCACAAAAAACTTGAGTGCAGGGCATGGGGCTGGAAATAAGAGTAAAACACTAAGTTCCCTAACTTTTTTGGCACCTAAAAAACAGCTGTAGAAATCTTATAGGTAGTTGTGGGAAAGATTGTGAGCAACAGAAAGTCAGGAACTCTGTGTTTTTTCTTTGTATACCTAAAATTCTAAAGAAGCTAATAATTAAGAAAGTATGTTAAAGATGAGGACAGTGTCTTGATTCTAAAGACTAGTTCTTGGAATCATTTTGGAAAAATAAATGAAAGGATGATTCATACATATAGATTTTATCATGAAACCATACTAAGCTTTAAAGCTCCATGCTCACACAGTGGATTAGATGAAGCTGAATAAAGTTTTTTCAAGTGTTTTTTGTTCATCTGAGAAAGTGATTTGAAACAGTTGTAAAACTGCCTCCCGTTTTTGCACTAAAGAATGGGAAACATTTACTGTTTGTTCCTCGCACTGTACTTAATGGCCATCAGGCCCCATTCTCTGTCCCAAGGAAATACACACTTGCAGAGAGATCATGGTTTATCCTCAGGCAGGAGGTGTAGATACCCCTCCCTGCCAGACAAGGGTTGAACAGGCCCACTCAACCACGGCTGCAGTGTGTTGCCTCTGAGACTCCTGCAAAATCAGAATATGCCAGGACAAGCAGATGTCTTATTTCTCAGAAATTTTATTTTGGCTCCTTCACAACTTTACTAAGTAAAGTACTCTAAGAGCCTAACTTTTACTACAGGAATGGAAATGAGATTCCAATGTCTATTATTACCTGCTGCTCCTGCTGCTAAGTCTCTTCAGTCGTGTCTGATTCTGGGCATTATTACCTGAGCCTCCTCCAAAACATAAGTTTTTTGTCTGCTTTCGAAAGCATGTTTTATGGTTGGTGCATGCATGTATGCTAAGCTTCTTCAGTTGTGTCTGATTCTTTGCAACCCTGTGGATGGTAGCCCGCCAGGCTCCTCCATCTATGGGATTCTCCAGACAAGAATACTGGAGTGGGTTGCCATGCCCTTTTCCAGGCAATCTTCCCGACCCTGGTATCTAACCTACATCTCTTACGTCTCCTGCATTGGCAGGTGGATTCTCCTACCACTGGCGCTGCCTGGGAAGCCTGTTTTATGGTTGGATGCCATAGCAGTTCATCCTCCCATAAAGTAGTGTTTATTGATACCACACATTAGACATTATGGAAAACAGTCTAGTATTTTCATAGTTTCTAATGGTCTTCCAAATTCTTGGAAGGATACCTGCTTGATCCTAGTGATTTGTCTATATGTATTTTGTCACTTGACATACACTGTTTTCCAATTTGCAGCCAGTCTGTTTTTCCATGGTTCAATTCTAATTATTGCTTCTTGACCTGCATACAGATTTCTCATGAGGCACGTAATGTGGTCTGATATTCCTGTCTCTTTCAGAATTTTCCACAGTTTGTTATGATCCACACAGTCAAAGGGTTTAGCATAGTCAATAAAGCAGAAGCTTTTCTTGAATTCTTTTGCTTTATCTATGATCCCATGGATGTTAGTGATTTGATCTCTGGTTCCTCTGCCTTGTCTAAATCCAGGTTGAACATCTGGAAGTTCTTTGTTCACATACAGTTGAAGCCTAGCTTGGAGAATTTTGAGCATTACTTTGCTAGCGTGTGAGATGAGTGCAATTGTGCAGTAGTTTGAAGGTTCTTTGGCATTGCCTTTCTTTGAGATTGGAATGAACACTGACCTTTTCCAGTCTTGTGGCCACGCTGAATTTTCCAAATTTGCTGGCATATTGAGTGCAACACTTTAACAGCATCATCTTTCAGGATTTGAAATAGCTCGGATTCCATCACCTCCATTATCTTTGTTCATAATGATGCTTCCTAAGGCCCATTTGACTTCACAGTCTAAGATGTCTGACTCTAGGTCATGAAGATCTTTTTTGTACAGTTCTTCTGTGTATTCTTGCTACCTCTTCTTAATATCTTCTGCTTCTGTTAGGTCCACACCATTTCTGTCCTTTATTGTGTTTATCTTGGCATGAAATATTCCCTTGGTATCTCTAATTTTCTTGAAGAGATCTCTAGTCTTTCCCATTGTATTGTTTTCCTCTCTTTCTCAGCATTGTTCACTTAGGAAGGCTTTCTTATCTCTCCTTGCTACTCTTTGGAACTCTGCATTCAAATGGGTATATCTTTCCTTTTCTCCTTTGCCTTTATTTTCTCTTCTTTTCTCAGCCATTTGTAAGCCCTCCTCAGACAACCATTTTGCCTTTCTGCATTTCTTTTCCATGAGGATGGTCTTGATCCCTGTCTCCTGTACAATGTCATGAACCTCAGTCCAAAATTCATCAGGCACTCTATCTATCAGATCTAGTCCCTTAAATCTATTTCTCACTTCCACTGTATAATCATAATGGATTTGATTTAGGTCATACCTGAATAGTCTAGTGGTTTTCCCTACTTTCTTCAATTAAAGTCTGAATTTGGCAATAAGGAGCTCATGATCTGAGCCACAGTCAGCTCCTGGTCTTGTTTTTGTTGACTGTATAGAGCTTCTCCATCTTTTGCTGCAAAGAATATAATCAATCTGATTTTGGTGTTGCCCATCTGGTGATGTCCATGTATAGAGTCTTCTCTTATGTTGTTGGAAGAGGATGTTTGCTATGAGCAATGCCTTCTCTGGCAAAACTCTGTTAGCCTTTGTCCTGCTTCATTTTGTACTCCAAAGCCAAACTTGCCTGTTACTCCAGGTATCTCTTGACTTCCTACTTTTGCATTCTAGTTCCCTATAATGAAAAGGACGTCTTTTTTTGGTGTTAGTTCTAGATGGTCTTGTAGGTCTTCATAGAACCATTCAACTTCTGCTTCTTTGGTATTAGTGGTTGGAGCATAGACTTGGATTACTGTGATATTGAATGGTTTGCCTTGGAAACGAACAGAGATCATTCTGTTGTTTTTGAGATTGCCCCCCAAGTACTGCATTTCAGACTCTTTTACTATGAACGCTACTCCATTTCTTCTCAGGGATTCTTGCCCACAGTAGTAGATATAATGGTCATCTGAATTAAATTTGCCCATTCCAGTCCATTTTAGTTCACTGATTCCTAAAATGCGATGTTCATTCTTGCCATCTCCTGTTTGACCACTTCCAATTTACTTTGATTCATGGAACATAACATTCCAGGTTCCTATACAATATTGTTGTTTACAGCATTGGACTTACTTCCATCACCAGTCGCATCCACAACTAGGCATTGTTTTTGCTTTGGTTCAGCCTCTTCATTCTTTCTGGTGCTATTTCTCCATTCTTCTCCAGTAGCATCTTTTTGCCTTTTCACACTGTTCATGGAGTTCACTAGGCAAGAATACTGAAGTGATTTGCCGTACCCTTCTCCAGTGGACCATGTTCTGTCAGAACTCTCCACTATGACCCATCCATCTTGAGTGGCCCTACATGGCATAGCTTATGATTTCTCTGAGTTAGACAAGGCTGTGATCCAAGTGATCAGTTTGGTTAGTTTTCTGTAATTGTGGTTTCCATTCTGTCTGCCCACTAATGGATAAGGATAAGAGGCTCGTGGAAGCTTCCTGATGGGAGAGACTGGCTGTGGGGGGAATCTAGGTCTTGCTCTGATGGGTGGGGACATGCTCAGGAAATCTTTAATCCAATTTTCTAATGATGGGTGGGGCTATGTTCCCTCCCTGTAGTTTTGTGTGAGGCCATACTATGGTAGGGGTGATGGCCTTCGAAAGGACTTATGCCAGAATTAGTGCCCCTGACCCCACGACAGAGCACTGTAAACCCATACCTCCACTGGAGACTCCTGGACACTCACAGGCAAGTCTGAGTCAGTGTCTTTTGGGATCACTGCTGCTTTTTCCTGGGTCCTTGTGTGCACAAGGTTTTGTTTGTACCCTCCAAGAGTCCGTTTCCCCAGTCCTGTGGAAGTTCTATAATCAAATTCCAGTGGCCTTCAGAAAGTCAAATTCCCTGGGGATTCTCAGTGTCTTTGCCAAATCCACAGGTTGGGAAATCTGTTGTGGGCACTAGAACTTTCACAACAGTGCAAGAAATTCTTTGGTATAATTGCTCTCCAGTCTGTGAGTTGTCTGCTCAGTGGCTGTGTAGTGGGGCTCACTGCTGTTTGTTCCTCTCAGGTCTGCTGCAGGCAGAGCCCCTTTCCCTGCGGCAGGCCACTGCTGACCTGTGCCTCTGCAGGAAACAATAAATACTCAAAGGCAGGTCGGGCTTAGTCTCTTATAGGTTCCCTGCTTCCTGGTGCACACAAGGTGTTTTTTGAGCCCTCCGAGCATCTCTGGTGGCTATGGGCTCAATTCTAAATGCAGTTTTGCCCCTCCTACCATCTTGTTGGAGCTTTTCCTTTGCCCTTTGATGTGGGGTATCTTTTTTTGGTAGGATCCAACATTCTCCTGTCAATGGTTTTTCAGCAGTTAGTTGCAGTTTTGGAGTTCTCACAGGAGAAGATGAGCACGTGTCCTTCTATTCTGCCATCTTGTAGTCAATGATTCCAAACTGGGAAGGGAGTACATCAAGGCTGTATATAGTCACTCTGCTTATCTAACTTAAATGAAGAGTACATCATGTGAAATGCCAGGGTGGATGAAGCACAAGCTGGAATCAAGATTGCAGGGAGAAATATCAATGACCTCAGATATGTAGGTGACAACACCCTTATGGCAGAACGTGAAGAGGAACTAAAGAGCCTCTTGATGAAAGCGAAAGAGGAGAGTGAAAGAGTTGGCTTAAAACTGGACATTCAAAAAATGAAGATCATGGTATCTGATCCCATCATTTCATGGCAAATAGATGGGGAAAAAATGGAAACCATGACAGACTTTCTTTTCTTGGGCTCCAAAAAATCACTGCAGATGGTGACTGCAGCCATGAAATTAAAAGATGCTTGCTCCTTGGAAGAAAAATTATGACCAACCTAGACAGCATGTTAAAAAGCAGAGACATTAATTTACTGACAAAAGTCCATATAGTCAAGGCTATGGTTTTTCCAGTAGTCATGTATGGATGTGAGAGTTGGACTATAAAGAAAACTGAGCACTGAAGAATTGATGCCTTTGAACTGTGGTGTTGGAGAAAACTCTTGAGAGTCCCTTGGACTGCAAGGAGATCAAACCAGTCAATCCTTAAGGAAATCAGTCCTGAATATTCTTTGGAAGGACTGATGCTGAAGCTGAAGTTCCAATACTTTGGCCACCTGATGCGAAGAGCTAACTCATTTAAAAGACCCTGATGCTGGGCAAGATTAAAGGCAGGGGGAGAAGGGGACAACAGAGGATGATGGTTGGATGGCATTACCGACTCGATGGACATGAATTTGAGCAAGCTCCAGGAGTTGGTGGTGGACAGGGAAACCTGGTGTGCTTCAGTCTACGAGGTTGCTTCAGTCTACGAGGTTGCAAAGAGTCAGACATGACTGAGTGATTGAACAGAACTGATTTTGTCATTTGGGGCATCCCTGATGGCTCAGTGGTAAAGAATCCTACAATGCAGGAGACATGGCTTCAACCCTTGGGTTGGGAAGATTCCTGGAGAAGGAAATGGCAACCCTCTCCAGTATTCTTGTCTGGGAATTCCATGGGCAGAGGAGTCTGGTGGGCTACAGCCCATGGGATCGCGAAAGAGTTGGGCATGACTTAGCAGCTAAACAACAATAACAATTTTATCACTTAGATCTGAACCTTCTTATGAATTTTACTAATAAGTATTCTAACAGTCTCTCTCTGCCTCTTATAGGATAAGTTCAATTAGATATTCCAAACCTCATTCCAAACCTTACTGTTTGCCCAACATTGGGATTCAAAGAATAAAAAGACATATTCCTCTTCCTTGGTGTAATATTTGTTGACTGGGAGTGAGAGGGATGTATGTCAGAACCTCCAGGGTTGCGGGAGGGAGGGAAAACAGGTGTAACTTAAAGTGTATTAAATTACACAGTATCATTTTTTATTTGGACAAAAATATATTATTTCATAATGTGAACAACAGAAATTAAAGCTTGAACAATAATTTGGGACTAATAAGTATATGCAGATGTTGCAAAGAGTCTCAGAATTAAGAATAGCTTTGAGGGCTAAAGTCCTGATATTTATTAAAGAGAACATGGATTTTTAAAAAGTTGAGAAATGCTGCTCAGGCTGGTTACAGGGCATGATATGTACAGAAAATGTAGAATTGTTGCATTGTAAGTTTGAAAATAGTGCTACTTAAACAAAGAGTGTCCTAGGACATAGGGAGTAAGGACAGGTAGGGGGAGTTTGGAGGATATCACAGAAGTTAGGGACATTTTAACTGACTTTTGAAGGATAGGTAGAAATTTAACAAATGGAGAAGAGAAGACGACCTATAGGCTGAGGAAACACCATGTCCAAAGGCTCGGAGACACAAAGAAGAAGGCATACTCAAAAGTTGTAAGTAACACAGGATGGTTTGGACAGAGTTGAAAGAAGTAGAATAAAAAGATTGTGAAAGTATTAAATGGCGTACTCAGAGTTTTTTATCCTGAAGACCAGTGGCTCTCAATCTTAGTTCTTCATCAGGACCATGTATACAGTTTTTTAAAATAGTTTTATTGAGATGTACTTGCATACAATAAACTGCACTTAAGTGTGTGTAATTTGATACGTTTTGACATATGTTTACATCCATGAAATCATCACCACAGTCAGGATTATGAACATCTCTATCACCCCACATTTCCTTATGTCCCTTTGTAATTCCTCCCCTGCACCCTTTCTTCCTCCCTCCATCTCTAGGCAACTGCTGATCTGCCTCTGTCACTATAGATTAGTTTGTGTTTATTAGAGTTTTTTGTAAATGGAATCATATAGCATGTATCCTTTATTTGTTTGGCTTCTTTTACTAAACAAAATTATTTTGAGATTCATTCATATTGTAGTGTATATCAGGTAGTTTAGTTCTTTTATTGATGAGTGGTATTTCATTTTATGGATATACCGTAATTTGTCTGATTTACCTGTTGATGGACATTGGGGTTTTTCCAGTTTTGGCTTTTACTAATAAAACTTCTGTGAACGTTCAACTACAAGTCTTTGTATGACTGTATGCCTTTAACATGGTAAATGTATGTTTAACGTTTTAAGAAACCGCCAAACTGTTTTCCAAAATGGCTGTAATGTTTTACTTTCCTACCAACAGCAAATTAGAGTTCCAGTTATTCCACATCCTCACCAATACATGGTATTGTCAGACTTTAAATTTTAGATATTCTAATAGACATAGTTTTAATTTACATTGTGGTTTTAATTTACATATCCCTAATAAGTAAAGATTAACTGACTCAATGGACATGAGTTTGAGCAAACTCTGGGAAATAGTGAAAGACAGGGAAGCCTGGCATGCTGCAGTCCATGGGGCTGCAAGGAGTTGGACACAGCTGAGCAACACAACTGAACAACAACAATAACTAAAGATAGTGAATATTATTTCATGTGCTCATTTACCATCTGTATGTCTTCTTTAATGAAATAGTTATTTAGATCTTCTGTTTGTATTGTACTGGACTGTTTGTTTTCATATTATTCAGTTCTGAGAATTATGTATGTAGTCTGGATATAGGTCCTTTATTTGATGTATTATTTGCAACTATCTTCTTTGTGGCTTGTCTTTTCACTCTCTTAACAGTATTTTCAAAAAATTCTTAATTTTGATGGAGTCCAGTTGATCCATTATCATCTTTTGTGGAGCAATTTGTGTAGTTTTATGTTTATTTCAGTACTAATTCCTGGGTCTCTTTCCTCAAGATCCTCAGTAAGTCTAGAGAGAGGCTTGAACATTTGAGTGTGTATAAAATGTCAAAAGTTATTTTGATGTGCAGCTACTGGTAACAATACTGCATAAAAAAACGGTGAGCTGTCCTATGTATTTGAATGCTAGGAATCTTGTTTAGGTATTTCCGTATAGTTCATCTTGCTCCAGAAGGATTTCATGATCCTTTTATAAGAATCCAAGAAAACATATCTTGAAAGCAGACAGAAAAATTTTAAAAAGGTGGGACATAAACTGGAGCCACTAATGGCACTAAAAATTCATGCTTTATTGATCTACACATTGCTTCTAACTTTTCCAGCAATTCAATGTGTATAAAATACAAACAAGCCAATCGCTTAGGAGACATACTAGTGCTAAGATTAGACATAAATGTCTCTTGAGGAAACTTATAAAAAGGGAAGAACAGTGTTCTAGGTGAGTTTCAGAGGGAGGTTTGTTATAATAGTTCAGTACGGGCTGATTGCATTATGATTAGGTACAATTCAGTAAAAACCAATCTTTCACGGAACCATTAAAATAGATACCAGCCCACTGACGATCTAAATTGATGCAAAATGACCAGCCTTTTGCTTTCTGGCTCAAACATCTCAGATGAAAAATTTGCTTTTGCCAAGTGCTGTGGAGTTCTAGAAATAAAAATCAGTTCAGTTCAGTTCAGTCACTCAGTCGTGTCTGACTCTTTGTGACCCCATGAATCGCAGCATGCCNAGTGAATGTTGACATTCTAGGAATCAGCGAACTAAAATGGACTGGAATTGTTGAATTTAACTTAGATGACCATTATATCTACTACTGTGGGCAGGAACCCCTCAGAAGAAATGGAGTAGCCATCATGGTCAACAAAAGAGTCTGAAATAAAAATGGCTTATTTAAATTGTAATGAATAAAAGATGCAAGAGTATATATTAGACTCTCTGGATTAGAAGGAATGATGAATGATTTTTCTTTTAGTAAATGACTCGTGCTTTCTTTCAAATAAGTTTTTGATAAATATTGCTTGGGGGCTGGGAAGATGAGCCCAAATTTATGATCCCTGTTTCTCTATGCTGCTTGTTGAATAAAGACCTACATGTTAAGACAGACAATTGAGTTGGGGGTTAGCGTCCCTTTGCAAAGGCTGTATCTAACAACCATCTCACTTCTGCCAGAATTGAAGGAATCTTATAAGCAGGGCCAAGAACCCGCTGGAGGTTTGTTTTTTTCTTTTTTTGAAGATTTATTAATTTTATGTTCTAGCTGTGATGGGTCTTTGCTGCTTCATATGACTTTCTCTAGCCCCAGCGAGTGGGTGCTGCTCTTCATTTTCTGTGTGGGCTTCTCATTGCAGTAGCTTCTATTGTTGTGGAGCACAGGTTCCAGGTATGTGAGCTTTAACAGTTGCAGCACATGGACTCAGTAGTTGTGGCTCGTGGGCTCTAGAGTGCTGGCTCAGGAACTGTGGCATAGGGACTTTGTTGCTCTGTGGCATGTTGGATCTTCCTGGACCAGGGATCGAATTGGTGTCCTCTGCTTTGCAAGGTGAATTCTTAACTACTGGACCACAAAAGAAACCTCCATTGGCGGTTTCAAAGCATGGAACTGATGTGACCTGTGTTGATATTTTAGAAAGATGATGTTGGTAGCATTGTGGAGAATGGGCACTGAAATGGGCAGAAAAGCTAGGGAGCCAGGATACTATTGGAATAGTGTAGGTAAATGATAGTAAGGGACTTGCTCTGAGATGATTGTAGTGGAAATTGAAAGGTAAGGATTCAAGAGTGATTTCAGAGACAGAAGCAATTGATGGAGTTGATATCATCCTCATATCTCTGATATGAGGTTGAGGGAGAAGAGGAGTTAAAAATGACTATAAGATTATTTTATATTAGCCAGCTAGGAGGAAGATAGTATGACTAACTGCAATTTAGAACAAAGGAGGAAGAACAGGTTTGCAGAAAAGATCATGAATTTGGCTTTTGACACTTGGAGGTTGTGTGCTTGAATTGTCCAAGTGAAAATAGCAGTAGATTGTTTTGAGATCTGGAGCTCAAAAAAGAGGGGTGGCTGGAGATAAAGATTTGAAGACATCAACACACAGGTAGGTGGTGGTTGAAATTTGGGGAATATATCAGATAACATGGTGAGATTTTATAGAGGGGAAAGAGAAGAGGTTGGAACACTGAGAATAGAAAGTTTAGAAATAAGACATTATCTAAAATATTCTTCAATAAGGATGAAAGAAAAAAAGGTTTTCTCTGTGGCTGTTCCTTCATTTTACATTGATGACCTTGTTCCATTGGTTCTCAGCCTGATTTTGAACATTTTATGTCATAAAAACTTTTGTTATTGGATTTTGTGGCCCTTGAATGTTATTTCTGTAATACTTTTTTGCGGTCTTTAATTTCTGATCTACCATTTCATGGACCTTACTGATCTCATCTAAAATTATGTCTGCTTTATTTTATGTTTAGCCATGATATATTTTTCTTAAAGTAGGAGGTCTTTTTAAATTTGAGGTTCAATTTTTTCCAAGCCTTCTAGTATGATATTTTATGTAGTTGCTAGACTACACAGAGAGTTATTTCATATATAATTCTCTGTACCATTATTTTCTCTTTTTTTATTGAAGTATAATTACTTTAGTGCTGTGTTAGTTTCTGCTGCACAACAAAGTGAATCAGCTGTGTGTATACATATATCCCATCCCTCTTGAGCTTCCCTGCCATCCCCACCCCATACCATTATTTTCAAACAATGTTCACATTTTAAAAAATCTTCAAACAATAAATCCTGGAGAGGGTGTGGAGAAAAGGGAACCCTCTTGCACTGTTGGTGGGAATGTAAATTGATTTACAGCCATTATGAAGACATGATGGAGATGCCTTAAAAAGTCAGGAATAAAACCACTATATGACCCAGCAATTCCACTACTAGGCATATACCCTGAGGAAACAAAAATTGAAAAAGACACATGTACCCCAATGCTCAATGCAGTACTATTTACAATAACTAGAACATGGAAGCAACCTAAATGTCCATTGACAGATGAATGGATAAAGAAACTGTGCTACATATATATAATGGAATATTACTCAGCCATAAAAAAGAACATATTTGAGTGACTTCTAACAAAATGGGTGAACCTTACTTCACTTTGTCTATTATACAAAGTGAAGTAAGTCAGAAAGAGAAAAATATCATATACTAGTGCATATATATGGAATCTAGAAAGATGGTACTCATGAAATTATTTGCAGGGAGGGCATTTACTGGAGAAGGAAATGGCAACCCACTCTGGTGTTCTTGCCTGAAGCATCCCAGGGATGGGGGAGCCTGGTGGCCTGCCATCTATGGGGTCGCACAGAGTCAGACATGAGTGAAGCAACTTAGCAGCAGCAGCAGCAGCATGGAGACACAGACACAGATAACAGACTTAAGGATATGGGGAGCGGGGAGGAAGGAGAGCGTGGTATGTATGAAGAGAGTAACATGGAAACTTACATTGCCATATGTTAAACAGATAGCCAATGGGAATTTGCTATATGACTCAGGGAACTCAAACTGGGGCTATGTAACAACCTAGAGGAGTGAGATGGGGAAAGAAGTGGGAGGGAGGTTTAAGATGGAGGGGACATATGTATACCTATGGTTGATTCATGTTGATGTTTGGCAGAAATCAGCACAATTCTGTGAAGCAATTATCCTTCAATTAAAAATAAATAAATTTAAAATTATAAAAAGAATATGAACATAAAAACCTTATTGTAGTATACTTGATTTACATTGTTGTGTTAGTTTCTGCTGTACAGCAAAGTGAATCAGTTATAAATACACATATGTCTACTTTTTATAGATTCTTTTTCCATATAGGCCATTACAGAGTATTTTTCTAAGCTTTTTATGTTGGAGTGGGTAATTTAGTGGTAGAATCTTCGCCTGCCACGCAGGAGGCTGGGTTCATTTCCCAGCCCATGCAGCCAGTGTCCCCTTTTTAAGGCTTCCTTTGTGGCTCAGCTAGTAAAGAATCTGCCTATAGTGCAGAAGACCTGGGTTCAATCCCTGGGTTGGAAAGATTCCCTGGAGAAGGGAAAGGCTATCCACTCCAGTTTTCTGAGCTGGAGAATTCCACAGACCAGCCCATGGGGTTGCAAAGAGTTGGACACGACTGAGCAACTTTCAGTATGGTATAGCCAATTAACAAATAATGTTGTGACAGTTTCAGGTGAACAGAAAAGAAAGAGACCTGACCATACGTACACATACATCCATTCTCCTCCAAACACCCTCCCATCCAGGCCCACACAACATTAAGCAGAGCTTCATAAGCTATAAGTAGGTCTTTGTCCACTATCTATTTTAAACAGAGCATTGTGTACATGTCCATCCCAAACTCCCCAACTATCCCTTCCCTGCATCCCTCCCCCTGGCAATCATAAGTTTGTTCTCCACATCTGTGAGTCTCTGTTTTAAGGCCATTACAGAGTATTGAGTAGAGTTTCCTGTGCTATACAGTAGGTCCTTATTAGTTACTTATTTTATGTATAGCAGTGTGTATATGCCAACCCCAATCTCCCAATTTATCCTTCAACAATGCTCACATTTTAATAAAAATTTCCAACACCAAAACAAAATGATTTGTTTTTACATTTTTTTCTCTCCCATAATAATGTTGAGCCAAATTGCATTATTATATTATGGTCATTCTTTTGGCACAGTTTGATTTATCTCAAAAATATTTTTGTGTCAGTCCTGAAATTTCTCTAAGCCTTCTTATTCAACAGTCATTCATTTGCCTGTACATGTGGAAAGATTTCTCTTCTTCAATATCTTGTACAAATACCTTTATGAACTATTTTATTGAAATTTATACATATGGAAAAGTAAAAAATTCTTAACTGCACAAAATTCTTGATGAATTTTTACACAGAGAATGTATTCATGTCATCTCCACTTAAATCAAGAAATAAACCACCACCAGCACCTAAGAAATCTCCACCTTGTACCCTTCCTAGTACCTTTCCCTGCTTTCTAAATGGAATTCCTCTTCTAATGCAATAAATTAGTTTTGCCTTTTCTGAGAGTCATGTAAATGTTATCATACCGCATATACTTCTTGCTCTTGGCTTCTTTCGTTTATCATAATGCTGGTGAGATTCTCCATGTTATTCCATCTGTCATTGGTTTGTTTCTTTTTATTGCAATAGAATATTCCATTTTATGAATATATCTCAACTTATTTTTTCATTTTGCTCTTGATGGGCATTTGAATTTTTTCCAGTTAATGAATATTGCAGATAATGCTGCTATAAATACTATAAATGTTTTTTGGTGCACACATGTATACATTTTACTGTATACAGATCCAGCAGTGAAATTATGTAAAGAAATGCAACGCTAATTGTTTCTCTAAATATTCTTCTGATTTTTGTATATGTGCATCATATTATCTTTGAATAATGTGACAGTCTTCTCATTTTCCCTTTATTCTAATACTTATGCCTATTATATATTTTTCTCTTGACTTACTGCTCTGACTTCAGAAAAATAACGAATCATCGTGGTGACAGTGAGCATCCTGTCACATCCTCAATCTGAGGGAAAAGCTTTCAGTATCTCAAATTAAGTGTGAATTTTGCAGTCTGTTGCAATACTATGTGTCATGTAACCATTGGAAAACTTTACTATATAATTGTAAGATAACGAGAATGGAAAAGGAAAATAATACATGATAATGAGGAGAGGTGGGAGAAGGAAGAAAATTTTGAACTTCATGAACTGAGGATCTTTGAACTCAGTAATATCAAATGTTAATCTTCATAAAGAACCAACTTTAGTTTTTATTTTCAGCATTATAACTTTGTTTGCTGTTTGACTATAAATTAAGTTCCATTTTTATTATTTCCTTCCTTCTTTTAGGTTGAACGAAATGAAATTACTGTTTGTAAAAGTAAAAAATTGTTGAATTTCTAAGTTTGTAATATTTCCCTAACTCTTACAATGATTTTCAGCCTTTATTCTTTTCTAATATATACATTTAAGGCTACGAATATGCCTCTAAGCATAGCTTAAGTTATACCTTATTTTTAATATATTGTACTTTCATAATATGAAAAAAGTATTTCTTTTAGTTTAAAATAGTTTCCAATTTTAAATGTGGTCTCTTCCTAGATCCATAGGTTATTTAAAAGTGTATTACTTAATTTCCAAATACTTAGCAATTTTCTAATTATTTTATTATTGATTTCCTAGCTTAATTCCACTATAATTAGAGAACATGCATATATGATGTCAATCATTTGCATTTTTTTGACTCTGTGGTCCAATATATGATGAATTATGGCCATTATTTCATGTGCACTTAAAAAACTAATTATATTTTTAAATCTGTCAGACATTCTAGCTGCTATATTTCCAGATAAACTTTACAGCACAATATCATTGCCCTTCTCTTGCAATCAACACAGTAGATACAGCCTTCAGAAGTTGCATGATTCTGAGCTTTCTTCTCCCAGTAAGATTGCTGTTATTTATGTTATTTATATTATTTATTTATTTATTTGTGGTTGCTCTGGGTCTTCATTGCTGCTTGCATACTTTCCCTAGCTGTGGCAACCAGGGGCTATTCTTCCTTTTGGTGTGTGGGCTTCTCCTTGTGAGGCTTCTCTTTTTGTGGAGCATGGGCTCTATTCATGTGGGCTTCAGTAGTTGCAGCATACAGGCTTAGAAGTTGTGGTGCAGGGGCTTAGTTGGCCCGTGACATGTGGGATCCTTCCAGACCAGGGACTGAATCCATGTCCCCTGCATTGGCAGGCAGATTCTTAACCCCTGGACCACCAAAGAAGCCAAAGATTTCCCCATTATTAGCATTTCTACTGTTTCTCCCACATAATTCTATGTGCCCCTGTGTATTCCAATCTCTTACAGAGAACTAGTTACCCATAAGTAACATTTTTTCCCCAAAAATTTAGAGAGATGAATTATGGTAAAGACTATACTAATAGCCATTTCATGAAAAATTCATGAAAATTATTAAATAAATATTTCATAGAATCAGAAATTCACAGTGGTTAACTAAACCATTCTTCCAAAAATTCTTCTGATACTGAAAAAACCTCTGCAACTTTTCTGTTAGTAAGTAGTAGGGGTATGGCAAATGTTGAATCAATGAGTCCCACTAAAGGGTTATCCAACCTATAGGACTGGCACAGTCACCTCT
Organism: Neotragus moschatus; assembly: GCA_006410615.1. NCBI lineage: Eukaryota > Metazoa > Chordata > Mammalia > Artiodactyla > Bovidae > Neotragus > Neotragus moschatus. The sequence goes on along the minus strand of SJYA01001797.1, from coordinate 764,379 downwards.
CCCAGAAAGTCCATTGTTTCTGAGGACATCACTGACTGTTAGAAAGCACTTCCTTGGGCTGCAATGACNCCAGTGTCCCCTTTTTAAGGCTTCCTTTGTGGCTCAGCTAGTAAAGAATCTGCCTATAGTGCAGAAGACCTGGGTTCAATCCCTGGGTTGGAAAGATTCCCTGGAGAAGGGAAAGGCTATCCACTCCAGTTTTCTGAGCTGGAGAATTCCACAGACCAGCCCATGGGGTTGCAAAGAGTTGGACACGACTGAGCAACTTTCAGTATGGTATAGCCAATTAACAAATAATGTTGTGACAGTTTCAGGTGAACAGAAAAGAAAGAGACCTGACCATACGTACACATACATCCATTCTCCTCCAAACACCCTCCCATCCAGGCCCACACAACATTAAGCAGAGCTTCATAAGCTATAAGTAGGTCTTTGTCCACTATCTATTTTAAACAGAGCATTGTGTACATGTCCATCCCAAACTCCCCAACTATCCCTTCCCTGCATCCCTCCCCCTGGCAATCATAAGTTTGTTCTCCACATCTGTGAGTCTCTGTTTTAAGGCCATTACAGAGTATTGAGTAGAGTTTCCTGTGCTATACAGTAGGTCCTTATTAGTTACTTATTTTATGTATAGCAGTGTGTATATGCCAACCCCAATCTCCCAATTTATCCTTCAACAATGCTCACATTTTAATAAAAATTTCCAACACCAAAACAAAATGATTTGTTTTTACATTTTTTTCTCTCCCATAATAATGTTGAGCCAAATTGCATTATTATATTATGGTCATTCTTTTGGCACAGTTTGATTTATCTCAAAAATATTTTTGTGTCAGTCCTGAAATTTCTCTAAGCCTTCTTATTCAACAGTCATTCATTTGCCTGTACATGTGGAAAGATTTCTCTTCTTCAATATCTTGTACAAATACCTTTATGAACTATTTTATTGAAATTTATACATATGGAAAAGTAAAAAATTCTTAACTGCACAAAATTCTTGATGAATTTTTACACAGAGAATGTATTCATGTCATCTCCACTTAAATCAAGAAATAAACCACCACCAGCACCTAAGAAATCTCCACCTTGTACCCTTCCTAGTACCTTTCCCTGCTTTCTAAATGGAATTCCTCTTCTAATGCAATAAATTAGTTTTGCCTTTTCTGAGAGTCATGTAAATGTTATCATACCGCATATACTTCTTGCTCTTGGCTTCTTTCGTTTATCATAATGCTGGTGAGATTCTCCATGTTATTCCATCTGTCATTGGTTTGTTTCTTTTTATTGCAATAGAATATTCCATTTTATGAATATATCTCAACTTATTTTTTCATTTTGCTCTTGATGGGCATTTGAATTTTTTCCAGTTAATGAATATTGCAGATAATGCTGCTATAAATACTATAAATGTTTTTTGGTGCACACATGTATACATTTTACTGTATACAGATCCAGCAGTGAAATTATGTAAAGAAATGCAACGCTAATTGTTTCTCTAAATATTCTTCTGATTTTTGTATATGTGCATCATATTATCTTTGAATAATGTGACAGTCTTCTCATTTTCCCTTTATTCTAATACTTATGCCTATTATATATTTTTCTCTTGACTTACTGCTCTGACTTCAGAAAAATAACGAATCATCGTGGTGACAGTGAGCATCCTGTCACATCCTCAATCTGAGGGAAAAGCTTTCAGTATCTCAAATTAAGTGTGAATTTTGCAGTCTGTTGCAATACTATGTGTCATGTAACCATTGGAAAACTTTACTATATAATTGTAAGATAACGAGAATGGAAAAGGAAAATAATACATGATAATGAGGAGAGGTGGGAGAAGGAAGAAAATTTTGAACTTCATGAACTGAGGATCTTTGAACTCAGTAATATCAAATGTTAATCTTCATAAAGAACCAACTTTAGTTTTTATTTTCAGCATTATAACTTTGTTTGCTGTTTGACTATAAATTAAGTTCCATTTTTATTATTTCCTTCCTTCTTTTAGGTTGAACGAAATGAAATTACTGTTTGTAAAAGTAAAAAATTGTTGAATTTCTAAGTTTGTAATATTTCCCTAACTCTTACAATGATTTTCAGCCTTTATTCTTTTCTAATATATACATTTAAGGCTACGAATATGCCTCTAAGCATAGCTTAAGTTATACCTTATTTTTAATATATTGTACTTTCATAATATGAAAAAAGTATTTCTTTTAGTTTAAAATAGTTTCCAATTTTAAATGTGGTCTCTTCCTAGATCCATAGGTTATTTAAAAGTGTATTACTTAATTTCCAAATACTTAGCAATTTTCTAATTATTTTATTATTGATTTCCTAGCTTAATTCCACTATAATTAGAGAACATGCATATATGATGTCAATCATTTGCATTTTTTTGACTCTGTGGTCCAATATATGATGAATTATGGCCATTATTTCATGTGCACTTAAAAAACTAATTATATTTTTAAATCTGTCAGACATTCTAGCTGCTATATTTCCAGATAAACTTTACAGCACAATATCATTGCCCTTCTCTTGCAATCAACACAGTAGATACAGCCTTCAGAAGTTGCATGATTCTGAGCTTTCTTCTCCCAGTAAGATTGCTGTTATTTATGTTATTTATATTATTTATTTATTTATTTGTGGTTGCTCTGGGTCTTCATTGCTGCTTGCATACTTTCCCTAGCTGTGGCAACCAGGGGCTATTCTTCCTTTTGGTGTGTGGGCTTCTCCTTGTGAGGCTTCTCTTTTTGTGGAGCATGGGCTCTATTCATGTGGGCTTCAGTAGTTGCAGCATACAGGCTTAGAAGTTGTGGTGCAGGGGCTTAGTTGGCCCGTGACATGTGGGATCCTTCCAGACCAGGGACTGAATCCATGTCCCCTGCATTGGCAGGCAGATTCTTAACCCCTGGACCACCAAAGAAGCCAAAGATTTCCCCATTATTAGCATTTCTACTGTTTCTCCCACATAATTCTATGTGCCCCTGTGTATTCCAATCTCTTACAGAGAACTAGTTACCCATAAGTAACATTTTTTCCCCAAAAATTTAGAGAGATGAATTATGGTAAAGACTATACTAATAGCCATTTCATGAAAAATTCATGAAAATTATTAAATAAATATTTCATAGAATCAGAAATTCACAGTGGTTAACTAAACCATTCTTCCAAAAATTCTTCTGATACTGAAAAAACCTCTGCAACTTTTCTGTTAGTAAGTAGTAGGGGTATGGCAAATGTTGAATCAATGAGTCCCACTAAAGGGTTATCCAACCTATAGGACTGGCACAGTCACCTCTCCCAGAAAGTCCATTGTTTCTGAGGACATCACTGACTGTTAGAAAGCACTTCCTTGGGCTGCAATGACACCTGATTCCCTAAAGTTTCTGTCTGTTGGATTAGAAGCAATCTAATGCCTCAGCTATACGATAGCCCTCAAGTCCGTGTATCCTTGAAAGTTTTTCTCTGAAGCTCTGCATCACTAGTTCCTTCCATAATTCCTTGTGTTATTCAACATGCCTTATTCCCCTTTCAGAGGATTAAACCTGCAGAACCGCATAAAGAGAGAGGCCAGGGCCTAGTGTTTACCACCCTAGCTGCACATTAAAATCAACTGAGTAATTTCTCAGAAAATAATGATACCCATATCCCATCCTCAGAGATTTTTGATTCAGTTGATCTGGAGTAGCCAGACATCAGTATTTTTTAAACACTCAAATGACTGAAGACTTAATATTTTAAAGATGTCATTTCTGTCTAATTTGATCTATAGATTCAAATGAAATCTCCATCAAAATCTTAGCAGACATTTATTTTAGAAATTGATGAATGGATTTCAAAATTTGTAAGGAAATGCAGAGAGTTTAGAATAGCCAAAACAGTTTTGAAAAAAAAGAACAAAGTTGGAGATTTTTACACAATATAACTTTAAGACTTAAAGATACTGGTGTCAGAATAGTCAAGTAATTCGATGGAATAGAACAGAGACTTCAGAAATAGGTCTACACATATATGGTCCATTGATTTTCAACAAAGATATAAGGCAATTCAGTGAAGGAATTATAGTTCAGGGTTTTTGGTTTTTTTTAATTTGTGCTGGAACAATGGAATATTTATATGCAAAAAAAAAATGAACTTCCTATCTCTTACCATATAAAACCTTAACTCAAAATGGATCATAGTCCAAACTATAAAACATAAAACTATGAAACTTTTATAAGTAAAATTAGAAAAAAAATCATAACTTTGGGTTAGGCAGATTCCTTAGATGTCACAACCAAAAGGATTATTCGCTGTAAATTTTTGATAAATTGGACTTTTTAAAATTAAAAACTGCTCTTCAAAAGACACTGTGAAGAGAATGAAAAGACAAGCCACAGACTGGGAGAAAATATTTACAAATCACATATCAGATAAAGGACTTGTATACAGAATGCATAAAGAACTCTTGAAACTCAATAAGAATGCACACACACAAGTATGGAAAAAAGATATGAACAGGCATTTCACCCAGGAAGATATTCAGACGGAAAATAAACATATGAAATATTCTCAAAATCATTTATCTTGAGGGAAATGCAAATTAAAATCACAGTGATATGCCTATATGTCCACTAGACTGTTTAAAATACAAAACACTTGGAGAAGGAAATGGCAAGCCACTCCAGTATTCTTACCTGGAGAATCCCATGGACATGGGAGCCTGGCAGGCTACAGTCCATACTGTTGCAAGAGTCTGACACGACTTAGCAACTAAACCACCACAACCATAACAAAAGCTGGAGACGGTATAGAAAAACTAGGACTCTCATAACAGTGCTGGTGAGAATGCAAAATGTTGTAGCCATTTTGGAAAACAGTTTGGCAACTTCTTAAAAAGTTAGCCATATACCTACCAAATATGTACACTCAACTCCTGGATATTAACCTGAGGTAGATGAAAACATACATCCACACCAAGGCTTGAACATAAATGTTTATAGCAGCTTTATTTGTAGTAACTAATAATTAGAAACAACCCAAATGTCCATCAACAGGTGAATGGATAAATGTGTTACATGTATGTACAACACAATAATACTCAGCAATAAAAAGAATGAACTAATGATAGAAACAACAAGAATGAATTTCAAAATAATCATGTTGAGTGAAAAAAATCCAGGCAGAAAAACACATACTCTATCACCCCATTTATATAGAATTCTGGAGAGCCCATAATAATCTATAGTGATAGCAAACATTACTTGTTGTCTGGGGATGGGGTGGAGGTGGGATGAAGGATAGTATCACAAAGGCACACAAGGAAAATTTGTGGGGGAGGTGTTTCAGTTCAGTCACACAGTCATGTCCGACTCTTTGCAACCCCATGACTGTGGAACGCCAGGTCTCCCTGTCCATCGCCAACTCCCGGAGTTTACTCAAACTCATATCCATTGAGTCAGTGATACCATCCAACCATCTCATCCTCTGTCATCCCCTTCTCCTCCTGCCTTCTATCTTTCCCAGCATCAGGGTCTTTTCCAGTGAGTCAGTTCTCTGCATCAGGTGGCCAAAGTATTGGAGATTCAGCTTCTGCATCAGTCCTTCCAATGAATATTCAGGACTGATTTCCTTAAGGATGAACTGGTTGGCTCTCCTTGCAGTCCAAGGGACTCTCAAGAGTCTTCTCCAACACCATAGTTCAAAAGCATCAATTCTTCGGCACTCTGCACTGTCTGGGACCGGGTGTGTTTGCTAGCAGAATATTCTCCTTCATAAACTGTATCCTGCTGCTTTTCCCTCCAGCTCCTGTAGTTGACCCCACTGGCCTCAAACTCACTCTCCTCCCACCTCAGAAAATGCTTACACACCCTTCCCAACTCCTTAATCTTCAGGTTTCAGCTGAAACATTGTTTCTTCAGGAAAGCCTTCCATTTCCTTTCCAACTGCACTGTCGTTCCTGTTCAATAATTGGGATTTATGTCCTATTTTAAATATCTACCTCCAGGCTATAAACTTCTTTTGGACAGGGATTTGCCTATCTTCTTTATAATATCATTGTATCCTCCTTGTCTAATAAATGCCCAGCATTTAGTTCTTCCCATGCATATTTGCTTGAAGCCTTAGTCTAGTTCAGGACTCCTGGTTTTTAGCTAAGCAGCTCTTTCAATTTTCCGTTCTTTTACTCACCATGTCCTCCACCCTACTCCACCCTAACATGAGCCCCAAGAGAAATCTGGGTTAGGAGAGGAATCTGAATGACAAATATAGTACTGGAATCAGAGAAACCATGCCCTTCTGGTGACTCAGCCTTTGTTTCTGGCCCAAACGTTTCCTTCAGGCTCTTCTACTAAGTCAAATTTTCTCTCCAAGAGGCCTCTTGGTGCTTCCCCCAAACACCTGCGTCCCTTCCCTAGTGCATATTCTCCATCAGTACAGTCAGCGTTGTAAAGAGGCCATTTCTGGAGGCTGTAGTGTAGTGCTTGCAGCTTTCTTCACCTCCCAACCCATTTATGATCTTTCAGTCCACACTGTCTTTTTAACTACTTGCCAAATCTGCTGATTGCCTGGTTGCTGATAATTCAAAATCACTTAAGTCTGAAAATCTTAAATATTCTTCAAAACCCAGTTGACATTTTGGTGTTCTAGGATCACCCAGAGGTCAGGAAGTCGTCACTCTTGGAATCACACATTGGCCCCTGGCTAGCCCTGAAAACCCTATTATTTATAACTATTTTTATACTTTTGGGAGGAAACTAATTTTAATGTTATTCCTCTATTATGGAGATGATAGGATTAGTTTTACATGGAGCCAAAAATTAAAAAATTCTCAGAGTGATTGCTTATGTATGGGGTTTCCTTTTGGGATGATGAAAATGTTTTGGAACTTGGTAGAGGTTTATGTTATATGAATTTTATATAAATAAAAAAATTTTTTACCTCAATAAAAAATAACAATAATTCTCAGGAACATAGATTTTCTCACACAAGGAAAGAATTTCGGTCAGTCATCACTGAGGTCATAGACTTCCCTGTAGATGTGGCCAGCTTTGCCCCTCTGCCTCCCACCATCACATTGTTCTCTGTAGCATTTGAAGCCAGCTGGATTTAATCGACTAAAAAGATTCCATTTTAAAACACAACTTATAGCAGCAAATTGTTGGCATAGAGGAATAGCTATAATGGAAGCAAACAAAAGTAACTCCTGACTGATCTCTGAATATATCCTTTATAAGAATGTTTTCTACATAATTTCATTAATCAAAATACTTCTTTGGTGTTACACTTAAGAATATATGAGATATATTTTGGTTCCATGAAGTTTTAGTCACACCAAATTAACAATATGTGTGTTTTTGATGAATTTCAATAGCTATACTGTTCTCACTGTGAACAAATTCACTTAGTCAATAAATAATTTTGGAGAACTTTCTATGTGTCAGTCAAAGTATTAGGTGCTAGGAATACAGACATGAATAAAACATACACCTACCCAAAATTTATGGTCAAATAATCACATTAATTATGTAGATTATCATGTTTCAAATATAGAAAGCTATGTCAGAAGACAAAGGTGAGCTTCAGGGCATCAAGAGTCCTTGTCATGGTCACTGCCTTATCCTCAGAATATATAATAGGTCTAGCACATCAAAGAAACTCATCAAATGTTTTTTGATAAATGAATGAGGTTCACACAATTATACACTATTTTCACTGTTTTATGTGGTTCTTCTATAGTACAGCATGACTCAAACCAGAAATGACTAATTTATTGGCTATAATTTGAAAAGGGTAATTAATGCTTTCTTTCTTACCATTCTCAATGTGAAGATATCATTTTCATGTCAAATCTTCAGACTGTCTGCTTTTAATTCATTTATCCTGTTCACATAAGTCAGCTGAGGACCATGAGAAATTCCCTACAGAAAAAAAGCATCCATCCTCCTCCCCATCCCCCTTACTCCCTTCAGTCACCAAATCTTCTCTGTTCTCTGAAGATTCTGATGTCCATACCAGCCTCTCTTGTCTGCCAAGGCGCTTGGACTTAGTGGTTTAGCTCTAGGCTGATTGCCCTGATTGGGTTCATAACGCTCCCACTCATAGGCACGGGGCCGCAAAAGAATCAGACATGACTTAGCAACTAAACAACAACAGCAAAACAAAGCAACTTTAACCTCAAGCCTTCCCTGAACCTGGGCCAGAAAGTGGTGGTGATATTGTGATGGTCCTGAAGAACCAGGCTAAAACTTTCACTTTTATTTATTTGATGTGTGTGTCTTTTTTTGTGTTTTTTTTTTTAATAACAGCTTTATTGAGGTATAATTGACATACAAACATTGAGCATATTTAACATGAATAATTGGGTAAGTTTTGACATATTACATTTGACTTCTAGAACCAATGTGTGTGTTTTTAAAAAGATTATTACTGTCCAGGAATTAGCAGCTAGGACCTAGCCCAAAACAAAATGAGTTTACCATACATTGTAAGACAACGATCAACAATGGCAACAACATGCCTTTTCCAAGATTCCTAAAGCAGACTGAACCAACTGATTTCTCCTGGATCATTACCTCACCCACTCTTCCCATACTTACACTATATATTAGGAAGACTAGAAGGAGGGAGAATTTCAGGCTTGTGAGTCATCCTCCCTTGGGGGAGAAGAGGGAGTCTTCCCCTCCCACCCCAAACCAAGAGGGCAGAGGAGGAGCAGGAAAGGCCAGTAACAAGCATAGTATTAAGAGGCTGTGAGATAAGTCATGGAGGGGCCAGGTGGAAAGCTGTGAAACCATAAAGTTGGGGTGATACCTCCTACTTAAGGGATTCCTGCAGTTGGCAGGCCTTACCTTGGAAGAATTCACACACGCACTCTATAAGGAGGGCAGAATTGGACTGTCACACAGAAGGCATCTTCAGAACAATAAGGTTAACCAGAGAGAAGCAACAACCTGTCAAAAGAGGAAGATATCTTTATCCCAGTCGCTTGCCTATCCTGCCCAACACTGCAAAGTTCAACTTTGGAAGACCTAAGGAAGAGACATCTTAGAATCAGGCCCCCTAATAATCAGGGTCCCAGCTCAGTTCTGCCTTAGGAGACAGGGAAATGAGATTTCAATTGACGGTGAGATTAAAGTCTTTAAATAGTAGAGTTTAATGATCAAAATATGACTTCCCTGTAGCTCAAATGGTAAGGAATTTGCCTGAGATACAGGAGACCAGGGTTTGATCCCTGAGTTGGAAAGATTCTCTGGAGAAGGGACTACTTCTCCACTCCAGTATTCTTGCCTGGAGAACTCCATGGACAGAGAAGCCTGGTGGCCTAGCATCCATAGTCTCAAAGAGTCAGACATGACTGAGCAACTAACACACACACAATGATCAAAATGGGTGAGTGAGTGAAAATCTGGCTGGCACACGAAGCCCTCAAGCCAGACCACCTGCTTGGTGCAGCCTCCTAGGGACCTTGTGCTCAGAGTTTAAATGGTCATCGTCTTGAAGTTCTTTAGTACTTTTACCTTCAGACTTGTGTTTTGTAAATTCAGTCTCTGACAGGGCAGTGAAACATGTATCCCATAGCCCATGCACTGCCCCACCTCCCACCACCTCCCTGGATGGATTTTCCCTTGCCCACCGCCTTGTTCTCTGATTCCCAGAGACATATCCAGCCTCCCCCTCACCGCCTCCTCCCAGTAGTGGCTGCTTCCCTTGACCCCTGTGGGGACCTGGGTGTAGACATAGAGAGGTTGGGATCAGGTGGACATGGAAGTGACAGTCCCATCCTGGGGAAATGTCATTACAGCATGTTGTTCAGGGACTTGGCAGAATGAGTCTCTAGCCCACCCCTGATGCAGGACTGTGCTATATCCAGGGGTCTCTTGTCCACTGTGGGTTGGGGCAGTAGGCTGGTGGGAAGAGGAGACTTCCTCACCCCTGACTGGGAAGCAGTGCATTGGTGTAGTGGCTGATGGCAGCAGTTAGTGGGTAACAGGGGTCACCTCTCCACTGTGTGAAAGATTCTACATTCACTGCACAAGGATCCCCATGCCTGAGACAGCACTACATTAAATACCAACTTTAAAACTGTGACATGTTGAGAGAAAGTGGAAGAAAGGAGAAAGATTTACATTTTAGACCCTTTAACAAAATATGTTTCCTGGCCCTACGTTTTCATTTTGTCCCAGGCCCTGCCGTTTTGTAGCTGGTACCACTCCTACACCTTTCCTCGGGGAAGGATTAATTTTCTATTTATGAGTGTCCTGCACCTGACCCACAACACCTAAAGATGTGACAAGGCTTTCCAGTCAGCTTGCTACCTCCATATAGAAATGGATGTAAGTTCAGGGGCTGAAGCTTATGTGATATAGGGAGCACTGGTTTAAGAAATTATAAATACAAAATTGCTGCATCCTTTCCTAGGACCTTGGAGGAAGCCTGTGCAAGGGAGGAGTCCTGAAATGCATGCTTCATTAGCTTTATGGTCACTCCACCTTGTGTGCATAGCACTATTGTTGTTGTGTTAGTAGCTCAGTAGTGTTCAACTCTTTGCAACCCCATGGACTGTAACCCACCAGGAGCCTCTGTCCATGAGTTTCTCCAGGCAACGATACTGGAGTGGGTTGCCATTTCCTTCTCCAGCATACCCTCTGCCTACTCATGGGTTCGCTTTAAGAATCTAAAAGTTTTTTCAGAGTTACAAAACTCTTTTGCTTACCCTGAAACCCACAAATCACAAGCTAAGTAGTCATATGTTTTTGACAGGGCAAAGAGTAAACTTTTGTTAAGAACCTCATGACTGCAGTATTTTTCTTCCACTCTGCTTTTCTGAAACACAGGGGTCATTTGTGGCCTCTGTGTGAGGCCTCTTGTGCTGAACTGTTCCTAGACTCTTTTCTTTATGAAAACTCTTGTCAATTAAATGATGCTGAGCTGATGAGTTCTGTTTATGATTTCATCCTACAAAGAAAAATAAAAACTCTTCCTTTAATTGTTGCAGTCTCTCCTTAATTAGTTTAATCCCTATCTGAGAAGCTACATGGTTGTACACAAATTGAAAATACAAATAAATGTAATAATTGCTTTAAAAATAATAATATTAAAAATTATATGGAAATGTAACAATATATATACCTATATATATAAAATTACTGAAATAAGAATGTCCTTCATCTTTACAAAATTCTGTTAAAGATTCATTCCCTCCTCAACACCAGTTGTTTGTTCCTATCAACTTTTCCTAGAAAGGTAAAATATAGTAAAAATTGCAGCTTCTATCTTGGGGTAACTCAAGGGAGAACAAAATTTTGCTCCATTGTGGGAAAATGTTGTTTAAAGTCTGGTTATCCATATTAGTCATCTAACCTGACAAAATTCACCAGATAATTGCCTTTCATTTCACGCTATATGGCACAGGTTGTAACCAAAGTCTATAATGAAATGGCTGAACATAGATGTTGGAGATTAGTGTGTTGGTTCTATCAATGACAGAATTTTTTGGCAAACAATTTCACCTGCTATTCAGAAATACAATTTATTAGGTTAGTTAAGGGGAAAAAAACCTTAACCTCAGGTTGGTTGACATTGATCTTATCTGTGAAGTTCTTTTGTGCAGGAACTGGCCTCAATGAGTTAAAGAGTTTTGTGCTGCCTTTTGTTATAGTAACCAGCAACCCCTTATCTCAGAAGCTTGATCACAACAAGTATTTATATCTTCCTCACTCTACCTGCAGAATCCCGTCAGCAAGAGGGTCTGTGGATCATGGTGACTCAAGGACAAAATCTCAACATGTGTTTCTGTGATCACTACAATAGGAGAGAAGAGAAACATGAATAATGCAGTGGCTCTCAAAGGATTTGCCTGGAAGTGAGAAATATAATTTTTACTCACAATTCATTGGCCAATCTAAATTACCTATCTATATCTAATGCCAAAGGACATAGAAGTACAATCCTATCATATCTCTGGAAGACAAACCAGAATGTTTAGAACAACCCTAATGGCTAATTTCCTTTTGGTCACCAAATATTTAATTCAGTCTATTTATAACATGCAAAATATACTCACCCACTCCCTAAGGGAGAAAACCTCAAAATCCCATACAATTATGGTATGAAGTACATAATCTGAGACCTTTGAGTAAGATGTGGTAGTTTCAAATCATGATGCTACTTCTACCTGTACCTGTGAAATGTAATATATATATTTATAATGGTAGCATAGGAAAACAAGATAATTGTAATAAATACTCTCCTTGGGAGAAATGGCAAATACACAGCAAATAGGGTTCTGCAGGAATTCTGAAATCCTGCTGGGGAGGATTTTTGAGGGCCACCTTCCTAAATGAATGTTATCTAATTACACCTTGATTTTGAGACCTTCTTTTGCTCACTGTTGTTTGTGGCCCCTGGCTACACCTTTTGGAAGAGTCTTTCTTTTTCATTTTCCTCTTTGGCTGAATCTGAAACAGATGTTGAGGAATATGCCTCTTTCAGGACTAAGCAATTTTCTCACCTCAGTTTCTGATGGTGGACAATGAGAAGCCCAAGGGTTGTTTTAAATCTCAAAAATATTAGTCTCTTTTGGTCTAGATAGGTGGCTCTAACACAGTTCTCCTAAAAATTTAGTAGAGTTTTTAACCTGTTTGACTCTTGTCCGCTTTACTTGCCAATGACCATGGTATAATTCTTTTTGAGACACGATTCTACCATGCTTTCTATGCTTCCTTATTGCCATCTCTCTCTCTCTCTCAATTGTAAACGTGTGTACTTTGAGCTTACTAAACTTGGGAGAATCACAAGAGAATCACACTTCATCTCTTTTCCCTGAGCCATTTTGACCAATTGAAAAGATTTTCTGGGTGCTTCTCAGCAAATCAACCAGCAAAATCAATATCCTAGGAACTGTTAGAAATGCAAATGACCAGGCCTTACCCTTGACCTGCTGACAAAAACAGAAACTCTGGTTTTATATATAAAACCAGTTAGGTCCTGTACCCATCATGTTGCAACTAACTGGTATATAGACCCCTTGCAAGAGGCTTTGGGGTAAACATAATAATGTAGTGGTAATTACACTAGAAAATGTCCTTGAATATGTGGTCTTAGGCTCATCACTTGGCATCTCTGAGTTTTCTTTCCTGAAATTCTATTTCAGACAAAACCTTTGTGTACTGTATAAATGTTTGCTAAGTGCCTTCACATTGTTTTCCTTCCTTTAATCCACAGATACCTTGGTGAGGACGATGTTAGTATTCCTGTTTTAAATGAGGAAACCAGAGCTCAAAGAGACTAAATGACTTGCCTAACATTTCCTAGCAAATGATTGAGTGAGTCAAGGTTCTCAGTTTTATTTTCCTATATGTGTTCTGCTCCCACCATGACTGCTCTCAGTCTCAGGGTTAAAACTTTTAAGTTCCATTGAACACATATAATGTATTACTATATTTGCATCATTTTTAATCACAAACCAAATTGTCACAGAGTGATGATAATCCATGACCAGAATTTTGCCATCTGATTTACATAATTCTTCACATTTAAAGGACTAACAGACCTTGAAATAAGGCTATATTCTCCTTAAATTATTGCAGTAACAAGGCAGCATGAAACAATTCAGAGAGTATAGTATTTTTACAAGTGCTATTTCTGTCGTTCCAACTAAGTATAGTCAAATACACTTACTTTAAAAAGAATTTCTCCTATCCTCAAGAGAAATATGAGCAAAAACTAGTTTTGAGCTGTTAAATGTTTAGGACAAATCAATAACATTTGGAATTAGAATTCCTTGATGCAGAATATGACAGCCAAATTAGGAAGAAAAATTTTCCACACTTGAGGTTCATGTTACAACTAAGGTTGTCTCTTCCTCATTAAGTGAAAATAATTGAAAATATTTTTTAATTGAATGCTTATGTCTTCTATCCGAAGTTTTACTGTTTTCAGAGGAAATGCAATGAGAATTATGTGGTCTGTGACCTAAATCAGTGCATAGGAAACATTTTTCTCAAGGGAGATTCTCAAGAATGGGTGGGCTATTTTGTTCTAAAGTTTCTAGTTTTCTAGATAGTGAGTATGCAGACAAATTACATTTTCTCTGTTGTGTTTATGTCTTGGGTTTCACTAATAGACATTAGTACTTTTTCACACTTTTTTTTAATGTCAGTTACTTAAAATAAATTGAAAACATTTGTTAAAGCTAAGACTAGGATGTTGACTTTTCAGATAACCTATTGGAATTTCAAAGCTTTTGCCTCTGAGATGCTATTGGCAAGAACAATTTCATGAAATCAGAAAGAAATTTTTAAACATTTTGTTGGCATGGATACACATAGTTGGAAATTTGCTCACTAAGATCAACTTTTGTTGTTTTTATTTTAGTTACTCATCTCTTGAATATTTTCTCTTCCTGATTCATTTTCCAAATTGTAGTAGAGTCTGCCAGATGTGCATCTAAATACTGCCCTGCCCCCTTCCCCCACTATAACAAAAGACACATGGCTGGTCAGCTATTTTGCATGTCCTTGCTTTTCTTGCTATTTAGATGTGTGATAAATTTACTCAAATAGAATATAAGTATTCTTGACCTGTGAATACGTTCCACAATGCTTCTCCAAGATGGTAGCCCATCTCCAAGGCAGTTCTCAATGATTCTTGATTCCTGGTATTTATGTCCCTGTGTAATGCTTTCCTCCACTGAATATAAGTGAAAGTCGCTCTGCTGCTACTGCTAAGTTGCTTCAGTTGTGTCCGACTCTGTGCCACCCCATAGATGGCAGCCACCAGCCTCTGCCGTCCCTGGGATTCTCCAGGCAAGAACACTGGAGTCGGTTGCCATTGCCTTCTCCAATGCAGGAAAGTGAAAAGTGAAAGTGAAGTCACTCAGTGTGTCCAACTCTTCACGATCCCATGGACTGCAGCCCACCAGGCTCCTCTGTCCATGGGATTTTCCAGGCAAGAGTACTGGAGTGGGCGCTCAGTCATGTCTAACTCTTTGCGACCCCTTGGACTATATAGTCCATGGAATTCTCCATGCCAGAATACCTGAGTGGGTAACTTTTCCCTTCTCCAGGGGATCTTCCCAACCCAGGCATTGAACCCAGGTATCCGCATTACAGGTAGATTCTTTACCACCTGAGCCACAAGGGAAGTCCCAGGATACTGGAGTGGGTAGCCTGTCCCTTCTCTAGCAGATCTTCCTGACCAGGATTTGAACTGGGATCTTCTGCATTGCAGGCAGATTTTTTTTACCAGCTGAGCTACCAGGGAATCGCACCGCTGAATATAGCTGACCTATATGTTGCAAAAGAGATAGAATATGATTTCCAAGTCTAGGTCATAAAAGATGTGACTTTCTTTTTGCCCTTTTAGATTACTTTCTCTGAGGGAAGCCAGCTACCACACCATGAGGATATTTAAACAGTCCTAGAGAGATGCCTGTGTGGCAAGAAGCTGAGGCCACCTGCCCACAACCAGCATTAACTGAGCCACAGTGAAAGCCCTAGTTGACTGTAGTTACAACAGATATCTGACTGTTAAGTCATGAAAGATCTTGAGACAGACCCATTCACCTAAGCCACTCCCAAATTTCTGACCTGCAAAAACTATGAAATAGTCAATCTTACAGTTTTGATTTAAGCTTCTGAGTTTGTTATGCAGCAGTCTATGACTGATATAGTAAATCACTGGATGGCAATGCCCATGACAGCCTTAGAAGCCACATGTTGAAGGGTTTAGAGTGGTAATCAGCTCAAGTTCCTGGGTGCCCTTGTAGGGAAGAGCCTTCTCTGCTAGTTTCTCAGCTTCCTACCTCAACCTGGATTATTGAGAGAGAAAGAAATTTCTTTAGAGCCATTACATTTTGTGGTCTAAACTTTATAATGGTTCAGCCTTTCCTAACTAATACATCAACTTTGTATTCTATTCCTTCTTACTTTAAGCCTTATGTATATATGAGGATATTATTCCTCTGAGTAAAGATTACTATTGGAATAATAGTAATTCTTCAAGTAGTTCTTTAAACACTATCAAAATATTTTATTGTTTAAAAGTCACGTGATTAAATATTCAATGCATATTCTCCACCTGAAAATTCTTATTTTATTTGACTAGTACTGTATGTTGACTAGCACAGTTGCAGATCTCCTTTACTTGCTAGAAGCACCTAACCCCAGCTCCTGTGAGAGGTGACTTTTAGTGGTTTACAGCTAGCCTTCTCCAGAAAATTTCCATCAACCAGTGGGAACCAACTGGTTCCCAGGAAATTCACTCAGGAATTTCACTCAGGAAATTATGGCCTTTCCATGTGTTACCCACAACCAGTGGTCAAATAAGATGATGTATCAAAATCCAGCCCTGTTGCCAAGAAGGATGACAGGTCTGTGGTGCTGTTTATATCCAGAGCCCTCCCCTATGTAAATTTGGCCAAGGCTACACATTATCTAATACCAGATCCTTGCTTGGCAGTTCTTTTGTTTCCCTGCTATGCTCCTTTCCCTCCTTTACAAGTTTTTCCCAAAGAATGTTCCCTCAATAATCCACATACACCCAAATCCCTATCTTAGATTCTACTTCTGAGGAATTTGATCTAAGACTACCTATTTCCATGAAAATGAACAGGAGAGGTGAGGTCTTCTCAGTTATTTACATTACTGATATATTGGCTTTATGAGTGTAGAAAATGTATTCTCAATCTGTAAAAAAGTTAGTAAATAGAAACCTTAATTAAACAGAATCAGCAAGTCAGAATGGAGAGTTCTCCTGCCCTAGGACAATAGTAGAGCCCAACATGAAGAAGAAAGACTCTTCTTATTTCCCGGCAAAGACTCAGCCAATGAAAGCCCTGTTTACTATAACCCTCCCAGCTTCTTTTCCCCTCTATAAAGGAGTTCTCCTCTTGTCATACAGAACTTGCACATAGCTTACTATTGTTGCAGACCCTGAACTAGATCTTCGCTGGAGAAATATCTTGGCATTCTGTTTGTCTTAGGTCACAAGACAAGTTCACAACCTTGGAAAAGACGTAAAAACATAAAAATGAGAGAGAAAAATTAAGAAAGCCAAAAGCTGATAATCTTCAGATATCAACAAAATTCGTAAATTCTAAAACTGATCAAGAAAAAGATGTAACATAAATGACTAATATCAGAAATAAAAGAGAAGTTATCACTGTAAATGCTACAGACTTTAAAGGACAATAAGATAATATTAGAAAACTCTGTACCCCAAAATCTGATGACTTAAAGTGGGTAAATTTCTTGAAAAATGCAGTTTACCAAAGTCAACACAGATTAAGCAGAAAATACTAATAGTCCTTTACCTATTAAATAACTTAAATATATCGTCAAAAACTTGCCATAACAGAGAAATCTAAATTCAGATGGTTCACTGCTGAATTCTATTATAATATCAAGCAGTCACTGAAGAAGTAACATTCATCTTACAAAAGTTCTTATGTAAAATAGAGAAGGGAGGAGTATCTTCCTGCTTGCTTGTAACCATACCTGATTTTAAAACCGACAAGACAAGAAAAAAAATTTATCTACCAGTACTTTCATGAACACAGAGTCAAAATCCTTGAAAAAATGGTTAATTGATTCTAACAATATGTAACAGGAATAATAGACCATGATAATTCAAGAAGGATCTAGCCCAAGAATGCAAGGTTGGTTTAAGACTCAAAGTCAATCACTATAACCACAGTAACAGAATAAAGAAGGCAATAAAAAAGAGATCATTTCCATATACGAATAAGAAGCATTTGTCAAAATACATTACACGCTTATCCTTTAGCAAACTAGAAATAAGAAGGAGCTTTCTCAAGCTCATAAAAACCTAAGCTGATACCACACTTAATGATCATGCTAACCAAGTCCAAGCTCGTACTCTTCTCTGCATGACAGGCCAATACATTGACAGAGGAAGTATTGGAGCAAGGAACAATGACTTTGTTTGGAAAGCCAGCAGACTGAGAAGATGATAGACTAATGTTATAGAGAATCATCTTATCCAAGTTAGAATTCAGGCTTTTTTTCACGCTAAAAGGGGAAGAGGGATGTGTGGCTGTTTAGAACTTCTTAGTGCTGGTCAGATCCTAGAGAAGATGTGATAAACCTTTTTTCTTGTCCTTGTAAATCTGGGCACAGTATTCCTCTCAACCTCCAACAAGACATGTTATTCTCTGTTATGCAACATTTTAGTCTCTATATGAATGGCCTGAAGAATGGACTATCATGTATGTTTCGTCTAAAGGTAACACAAAAGTGCAGAGCCAGTATGACTAAGCCCAGGCAACAGAGCACAAAGGCTAGTCAGGTTTCTTCTGTTAGTCACACGTTGAATGCTTTCCTCCTAAAACTGGGAGCAAGAAGTTCCGACCTTCCCAACTTCTATGCAAATTGTAGTGGCGGTCCTATCTAGGTAGCAAAGCAAGGGGAAAAAAAAGAAGTAAAAGAAGTAAAACTCTCTGCATATTTTTTTTTAATTATGCTTTTCAATTTATTTTACCAATGTTGTGAGTAAAATAAATGGAATTGTTTAGATGTTTTTGAGTTCAAAGGAACTGTCCTTTTGAGTTAGATTTTTTTGTTTCTTAGGGATTATGTCATAGGTTATTCTAATTATGGTCTTCCCTGGTAGCTAAGATGGTAAAGAATCTCCCTGCAATAGGGAGACCCAGATTTGATCCCTGGGTCAGGAAGAGTCCCTGGAGAAGGCAGTGGCTACCCACTCCAGTATTCTTGCCTGGAGAATTCCATGGACAGAGGAACCTGGTGGGCTACAGTCCATGGGCTTGGAAAGAATCAGACACGACTGAAGAACTAACACTTTCACTACTCAATTATGTCATCAGTCAGTCAGTCAGTTCAGTTGCTGAGTCGTGTCCGACTCTTTGCGACCCCATGAATTGTCATAGATTATTCTAATTACAGTTGTATAACTAAACCTAGGCAAAACTGTGAGATAATTGACATTTATTTTAGTGTCTTTCTATCTTTTGGCACTTTAAGCATATCTTTCATCCATTCTGATACCTCTTTGTGTGTCCTAACCAGGTAGTGTCCTGAGGCAGTACATCCTTCCAGTGTCTCTTAATAATATCTAACTCTTCAAAATAAATTCCTGAGAGAAATAAAGAACAATGAATCAGAGGCAAAATTAAATCCTTTGAAAGATAATATAGGAAAACATTTTCAAGACAGCAGAGTATAGAAGGATTTCTTGAAGCATAAAATGCTAAACACAGAGAAAAAAGGTGATATGTAAACTACATTAAAATTAAGGATTTCTGATCATCAAAAGACATCATAGACAAGAAAAGAACTATAAGATATTTGTAGCATATTGCTGAGATTTAATACTTAGAATATATAAGAGCTGCTATAGATCAATAAGAAAATGGCAAAATACTTAGTGGATAAAAAGCAAGAGACTTGACCAAATCTTTTACAAAAGAAGAAACTTAAATGACTCATAAACACATGAAAACATGTTCAACCTAATCACTTATGAAGAAAATGCAACCATAATGAGATAGCATTTCATACCAACCCAGGGATCAAACCTAGGTCTCCTGCATTGCGGGCAGTTTTTTTTTTTTTTTTTTTTTTAAGAGGGCAGATTCTTTATCAGCTGAGCCATAACGGCTTCCCTGGTAGCTCAGTGGGTAAAGAATCTGCCTGCAGTGCAGGAGATCTGGGTTCAATCCCTGGGTCCAGAAGATCTCCTGGAGAAGGAAATGGCTACCCACTCCAGTACTCTTGCCTGGAAAATCCCATGGATAGAGGAGCATGGTGGGCTGAAGTCCATAGGGTTGCAAAGAGTCGGGCTGACTGAACAACTAACATACACACACAGTCATATTGACAAAAATTTGAGCAGTTGTATTATTAGGAACTCAGCTGTGTTGGTAAGAGTATCAGTTCAGTTCAGTTCAGTCGCTCAGTCATGTCCAACTCTTTGCGACCCCATGAATTGCAGCACACCAGGCCTCCCTGTCCATCGCCAACTCCCGGAGTTCACCCAAACTCATGTCCATCGAGTTAGTGATGCCATCCAGCCATCTCATCCTCTGTTGTCTCCTTCTTCTCCTGTCCCCAATCCCTCCCAGCATCAAAGTCTTTCCCAATGAGTCAACTCTTCGCAAGAGGTGGCCAAAGTACTGGAGTTTCAACTTTAGCATCATTCCTTCCAAAGAAATCCCAGAGTTGATCTCCATGAGCATAAAGACTTGTAAAAATAGCTTGACATTACCTTATAAAGGTGAATAGAGGCACACGTTACAGCCTAAGAATTCCATTCCTAGTATATACCCAGTAACTCTTCCTCATGTTCATCAGGAGATATACAGGGAACATTCATGGAATAACTGTTAATTGTCCTTCAGAGCAACAGAACTAATCAGATCTCTATGTGTGTATATCTGTGTATACATACACACACACAGGTATTTTAAAGAATTGGCTCATGCCATTCTGGAGGCTTGGCAAGTCCAAAATTTGATGGGTGGGCCAGCATACTGGAGACTCAGGAAATAGCTACAATTTGAGTCCAAAGACAGTCTGCTGGTGAACCAGAAAGAGTCAATGTTGCAGATAAAGTGCAGTCTACTGGCAGATTTCCCTCTTGCTCAGGGAAGGTCAGTCTTTTGTTCCATTCAGGCTTTCAGCTGATTGAATGAGATCTACTCACGTTATGGAGGACAATCTGCCTTGCTCAAAGTTCAACAATTTGAATTTAAATATCATCCAAAAACACCCACACAAAAACATCTAAAAATCTGGACACAGTGACCCAGCCAAGTTAACACAAAAAATTAACCATCACGTCCCCCAAACTAGAAACAATCTAAATGTCCATCAGTGGTAGATTAGATGAATAAATTATGGCTTACACATACAATAAATACTATATTACTGTTGTGGCTAGCAGAATTCTAAATTGGCCCCATAATCTCTACCCCTGCTATTATATTGTATATAATCTGTACTTGAATGCAGGCAGAATATATGACTTGCTTCTGGTAAAACATGACAAAGATCATGGGATGTTCCTCTCTTGACTAGGTTATTTTGTATGGCAAGGTGAGGGAATATCACTCCATGATTGGTGCAAGAAAATGCTTTATGTCAACAATCTGAATGAGATTGAAAATCAGTCTTTCCCCAGTTAAGCCTTCAAATGAGAATATAGCCTGGCTGACACTTTGATTACTACCTGTAAGACTCCAAGGAAAGGACCAACTTAAGTCACACCTGGACTCTTGATCCTGTGCCAACTGAGATAATAAATGATGTCTTAAGTCATTAAATTTGTGGCAATTTGTTATACAGATATAAAACTATTGCAACTATACAGAAATAAAACTCAATAAAGTATAGCTATGTGTATCAATATAAATTAATCTTATAAACATGATATTGAGTCAGGAAGAATACAGACAGTATAATTCCATTTACATGATGTCTGGAAACAGATAAAACCCAATCAATGTGTAATTTAGAGAGGCATACATAAAGGGTAAAATTATAAAGAAAAGCAAAGGAAAAAAAATCGCAGAAGTGGGAAAGTAGGTTATGTAGGTTACTTCTAGAAGAGAGTACAGAACCCACACAGAGCTTTTAAAATATTAACAATGTTCTATTTCCTAGCAAGAGTTCAGTTTATAATTACATATATACTATCCAGTATGAATACTATATTTAGCAATGAAGCTAATACAGTATTAACATTTTTTAATTTATAAAATATACGGAAAACATTCCTATATTTGTGGCCAGCTCCCCCACAACCTTCCAGCCCAGTCCCCTCTCCTTATGGTGGAGTGATTTGAGGTCTGCTGCTGCTGCTCAGAGAAATCTAAATTCAAATCTTAATTCAGTCACTTTCTTGCTGTATGATCTTAATGCAGAACCGTAAGATCATCATCCAGACTCAAGACCTTCCAGATGAAAGAACTATACTGGAACAATAACTGAAAAATCATCACCTTGTTTAATGAAAAAATAAAATTAACAATTATGAGTTCTAGCTATGCACATATAAATTCTATGTGTATATTTTTTAACTAAAAAAGACCCTAATGCTGGGAAAGATTGAGGGCAGGAGGAGAAGGGGACGACAGAGGATGAGATGGTTGGNTCACCTTGTTTAATGAAAAAATAAAATTAACAATTATGAGTTCTAGCTATGCACATATAAATTCTATGTGTATATTTTTTAACTAAAAAAGACCCTAATGCTGGGAAAGATTGAGGGCAGGAGGAGAAGGGGACGACAGAGGATGAGATGGTTGGATTGCATCGCCGACTCAATGGACATGAGTTTGGGTAGGCTCAGGGAGTTGGACAGGGAGGCCTGGTGTGCTGTGAGTCACGGGATCGTAAAGTGTCGGACACGACTGAGTGACTGAACTGAACTGAACAGTATACAGAGACTGGTACTCAAATGTTGCTGATAGCATTACAAATCAATATGATCTTTCAGTGGAGTAGGTTTAACTATGTTAGAAAAATGAAATGAGATACTAAAATATTGCCATTCTTTGACCCAGGATTTCTACTTTCAAAAATTTAAGATTATTTAAGAAAATAATCTCAAAAAGTTGGAATCAAGCCAATGTGTACAATAACATTCAAGGCAGAAATGTTTATGAAAACAAAACTTAAAACAATTCAAATTCCTTATACATTGTAAATTATCAAAGGAGAATGCACTGACAGTTAAGATTAATGTGATAAATATGTGCCTGGTATTGGCATGTGGATATTCTAAACAACATCAAATGAGCAAGCAGAACTAAACATGCATTCACCCACTGTCTGTATGATTAAAAATATCTGCAGAAGCACTGGAAATATCAGAGATCGTTAAAACAATATAAATAGCTGTATTTCGTTGATGGGAATGTTGAAGTGATTATGATATTTAAAATACATGGGTACATATGTAATCTGAAGGAATATATTTAATGGGTGGAATTTCAGGCTGTGTTATAGACAGATGGTGAAACTATTTGTGCAGAAGGTGCGGGTGGGTAGGGGAAAGGGGAACCTAAAATTTCACCACATGGAAAGTTTCTATAATCAGAGGTTTTTCTCTGGGTTGTGCAGGCTGTGAAGCCAAAAGGGGAGAATCATACAGAAGAGTTCTCAAAGGGAAAAGACTGGAAGAACTGTACTTAGAAAAATGTGATGGTGAGTTCATTTTTCTTTAGGGTATTAACTGTTTTCTTTTCCTTTGGTTCTTCTACTTTTTTTCTTTTAAGCAATTGCAGCTTAATTATTTTCTTCAGTGTATGAGAAACAAATTTCCAAGGTGAATCTGAATCCTGTGTGCCTTAGTCTGGATCAAATGTTTCATTTCAACATGAGAGATGTCTGAAAAGTGTTATCAGNTTCTTCTACTTTTTTTCTTTTAAGCAATTGCAGCTTAATTATTTTCTTCAGTGTATGAGAAACAAATTTCCAAGGTGAATCTGAATCCTGTGTGCCTTAGTCTGGATCAAATGTTTCATTTCAACATGAGAGATGTCTGAAAAGTGTTATCAGTGGAAGAACATAATCAATCATTCATAGAATGGTACTCAGTTACTTTGATATAAAGGTAATACTGTTATATATAAAAGTATTATTTTATATCAAAAGTTTACATATAAAAGTTTTGATATAAAGGCATTGTAAGTCTTATCTCAATAAGTAATTTTAGTAAATTAAAACCAAAAAACAAGTGAAGTGCCATTCCCAACCACAGGCATAAAACAAGGCCAGGGAGCCAGAGGAGAGAGTTGCATGGCTATTGCAGCTTTCGAATTAGAGCAGATTAGAAACAAGGAGGAAGGCATGGCTTCCTTGATCCGAACCAAAATAGAGTTGTTCTGCTTAGAAAGAATGTGAATACAGATAAAAGTGTATGAATCCATGAACACTACGATAACTTCCAACACTTCTCTCAGTTTCTCCAGTTATAAAATAAAATGAGAATTAACACCCTCTTTCCTCCAATTCCCACACCATTCATATATATGGAACATATGACTTTAGGTTAGGGAAATCACTGATTTTTTTTTCTCTAGAACATTAGGTACAGAAGTTGTCCGTGCTGTCAAGTGGTCTATTACTCTTTAATTGAGAATACTCTCTGTTTCTTAGGAGGTATGAGTTTTCTACCCAAGTATTTTTAGAGAGCTTTTTAAATCACAAAGAGTGATGAAACAGTGAATCCATTTTTAAACTTAGTTTTCCATGGTATTAAATTTGTTAAGACAAATATACCACATAGACAATCAGCTTTTACTTTTAAGCAGCTCATGACTTTTAAAAAATGCTTTTAATATCACAAGGTCTACGATGTAATCTCCCTAATAAGATCACTTGATATCAGGTTGCTCAAATGTGCACATGACCTTTCAAATAGAATTCCATCTCTTAATGCCAAAACTGTCACACAAGTAGTCATAACTTGGGTTTAAATTTCATATACATTATCTGAGAAGTCTACATACTACTAACAAAAATTTTTCAAAAACCCTCTCATTCTCTTATTTCCAGATATATCTTGATATATTTTTCTCGTAAATTGCAGTACCTACAAAGCCCTTTAGAATCTAAAGTTTAGATAATGTCACAAACTATTCAAAGGAATTAGTAAGTCTTTCCAGCAGCTGTTCTTCCATTTCCCTTGGCAGCATCAGGTGGCAGGCACAGGCAGTACCCAAATCCATCTAATGTTAAGTGTGACTCTGAGAGAACATAGATGACCTTACTGGAGTAGTGGGTCTGATGCTCCGAGGAATGATCAAGTAGTGGAGTCATACATTGACTGCCCATATCATCCTTGCACCAAGCTTCATTTTATGTATAGTCTGAATTTTTTTTTTTTTTTTGAGATAACAGTTTGCAGGAAGAGACAGCTCAGGATGCAAGTCCTAATGTTGGACAGATCTAGATTCAGATTCTGGTTCATTACATCAGCCCCTTCAAAGCCCTGTTTACTTGTCTGTAACATGAAAATACAAACAATACTGATTCCACAGGGTTGTTTGAGAATGCAAAGGACAACCTATAAACAGCTTATCTGGCATAAAAATAGAAGCTCAAGATGTCTTAGTCCTTTTCCTTGCATTTGTCTGGATCATGCTGGTCTTTCTTAATATACAGTTCCTGTTCAATTATAGCCTTCTGAGATTCTTTACAGTCTAGTTTATGAGATGCAGTTGATAACACTGTGCTCTATGTGGTTAATTTAAGGACTGAGTATAGAGTTTCCCTGGTGCTGCTTGGTACATTACACAGATATTCTGCAAGTTCATGGTTGTGTCATTATGCAGAGCATAAATACACAATCCATCAACATTTTTATGTCATTTTGTTTGGGTCTGTTTTGTTACTACTGCTTTGGGGTTTTTGTGCTTATGTTCTAAAGATAATCTCACTAGAATTTTGAAGATAAAAAAAGAAGCCTCATAGCAATAACAGGCTGCATAAAACAGATTGAACAAGACTAGACTTTTAATGCAAACTCCTTCCACAGTAAGAGGATGTAGATCAGGCAGGTTACCATAATCTCTGATGTGACCACACCATAATGGTCCTTTGGACCTATTCCAGAATGAAATAGGAAGGTCAGACCTATTTAACAACAACAACAACAAAAAAAAAACTAGTCCACCCTATAATGCTTAGCCACCATCATCTGCAATTTACATGACCCTTTAATTAAGGGGACCACTAAAATGACAAATAAATACAAATGTTGAAATAGAAACTGACCTTCCTTCCTTCTTTTCTTCCTTCCTTTCTTCCTTTCTTTCATTTTATCTTTTTTACAGAAAGTAACAAGTTATTGACAAAAACATACATTATGATGAGATGAACTATCAGAGATTGAGGTGACTAGTGTTGCTGGATATGCAATCAAGA
This sequence comes from Neotragus moschatus, assembly GCA_006410615.1. NCBI lineage: Eukaryota > Metazoa > Chordata > Mammalia > Artiodactyla > Bovidae > Neotragus > Neotragus moschatus. The sequence continues at coordinate 738,478 of SJYA01001797.1, read as the reverse complement.
AATTCCTCTAGTCTTAGCCAAGAGTTAGCTATCAGGAGTGAGACTAGCCCAATCTATAAATTATGACTGAAATGTGATAAAAAATGTATATGAAGTTCAGCTATTTCATATCATTCAGTTTGCATTTCTTTTGTTAAACTTAACTGGTGATTTTTTAATAACCACTAACTGTTGTGTGATCCAATTGTAATAACATCTTTTGATCTTTCTGTTTGTCTAACCTTCTATCTGTAGATAGGCATAGAGAGATGTCTAGAATAATATTCACTGAATGTTAGCAATGGTTAATTTCTGAGTGATAAGAGGAAGCAAACTTTTACTTTACTTGTTATACTTTTCTAAATTGCTGGAATTTTAAAAAAAATGAGTATATATCTTTTTTAAAAAAAAATTGAAGCTTTTATACTTTTTAAAAATAAAATCATCCAAATAAATGATTTTCTGCTTATCCAGCTGCTGGTTAAAAGTGACAAATGTGGAATAAGAAGTTACATTGTTAAGCTGTAAAATATTAAGAGAAGAAAGGTGTAAATATTGTAATTACCAGGTGAACCAACAAAATTTAAGATGTAAAGTATCAAAGTCAGAAATCACTAGAAGTCAAAGGAAAGAAATAAACAAGCAAAGGAAATAAATTAACACTAAGCATGGGAAATACATAATATCTCGATTTTGCTAAGGCTAATTCCTGATGAATTGAACAATTAATAAAACATTTACTGTATTATAACACTTGACTACCAGAGATTCTGGGGAGAAAACCAGCCTTGGAAAAAAAAAAAAAAGTTGCAGGAACCTGAGATTGGTCCTTGATAGTGACCCAAAAAATGTCTTTTATTTGTGCTTTATCTCAGTGTTTTTGAGGGAGAATTACAGCAGAATGAGAGGAGCTGCATGATATTAGAAACTTTGTTACAGATCATTAGAGTCAACCTTTGGCCAGAAACTACCAACATTCTTCCCTGTGGGCAGAGGTTATCCAGAAATCACTGAGGTTGTAGAGTGAACTTCTTACTGCATTACTAAAACTGTAGTTCTAAAAGATCATCACTTGCAGTAACAGCACTCAGTCAACAAATGCAAAGTACTATTGGTTATACCTTTAGATTACAGCTTGGCAGGAGAAAAATTAACTTAGGTAGCAAACTCACTGATTTAAGGTATCCTTTTACAAATTGGTTGTGAAACCCATTCATTTATTAAAGACAAATTCATGTCTCAATTTCTTGAAAGTGATAGAAATTGTACAGTAAACTTAAGGTGTGTGAAAATCAAATGGAGACACCAGTGTCTTAAATCCAAGCAAAACTTTTTAAAAAATGTCAGTGAAATCCAAAGTGCTGGTGAGAATGTAGAGAAATGATGAATTGTACACTTCCTAGAGGGAGTATGAATTTGTACAACCACTTTGGAAAACCAGCAATATCTCCTAAAACTGACCATACACATACACTATGACCCAGCCATTCTACTCCTCAGTTCAGTTCAGTTCAGTTCAGTCACTCAGTTGTGTCCGACTCTGCAACCCCATGAATTGCAGCACACCAGGCCTCCCTGTGCATCACCAACTCCCAGAGTTCACTCAGACTCACATCCATTGAGTCAGTGATGCCATCNTGACCTGCCTCTTGAGACACCTGTATGCAGGTCAGGAAGCAAGAGTTAGAACTGGACATGGAACAACAGACTGGTTCCAAATAGGAAAAGGAGTACGCCAAGGCTGTATATTGTCACCCTGCTTATTTAACTTCTATGCAGAGTACATCATGAGGAATGCTGGGCTGGATGAAGCACAAGCTAGAATCAAGATTGCCGGGAGAAATATCAATAATCTCAGATGTGCAGATGACACCACCCTTACGGCAGAAAGTGAAAAAGATAGAGCCTTTGATGAAAGTGAAAGAGAAGAGTGAAAACGTTGGCTTAAAGTTCAACATTCAGAAAACTAAGATCATGGCATCTGGTCCCATCACTATGACAAATAGATGGGGAAACATTGGCTCACTTTAGTTTTCTGGGATCCAAGATCACTGCAGATGGTGATTGCAGGCATGAAATTAAAAGATTTAATTTAACTCCTTGGAAGGAAAGTTATGATCAACCTAGACAGCATATTAAAAAGCAGAGACGTTACTTTGCCAGNGATCATGGCATCTGGTCCCATCACTATGACAAATAGATGGGGAAACATTGGCTCACTTTAGTTTTCTGGGACCCAAGATCACTGCAGATGGTGATTGCAGGCATGAAATTAAAAGATTTAATTTAACTCCTTGGAAGGAAAGTTATGATCAACCTAGACAGCATATTAAAAAGCAGAGACGTTACTTTGCCAGCAAAGGTTCGTCTAGTCAAGGCTATGGTTTTTCCAGTAGTCATGTATGGATGTGAGAGATGGACTATAAAGAAAGCTGAGGGCCAAAGAATTGATGCTTTTGAATCATGGTGTTGGAGAAGACTCTTGAGGGTCCCTTGGACTGCAAGGAGATCCAACCAGTCCATTCTGAAGGAGATCAGCCCTGGGTGTCCATTGGAAGGACTGATGTTGAAGCTGAAACTGCAATACTTTAGCCACCTAAGGCAAAGAGCTGACTCATTTGAAAACATTGATGCTGGGAAAGTTTGAGGGCTGGAGGAAAAGGAGACAACAGAGGATGAGATGATTGGATGGCATCACCAACTCAATGGACATGAGTTTGGGTAAACTCCAGGAGTTGGTGATGGACAGGAAGGCCTGGTGTGCTGCAGTTCATAGGGTCACAGGGAGTTGGACACAACTGAGCGACTGAACTGAACTGATGCACCAAAAGGTATACATATCAAGCCCTAGAGAGAGAAATATTTATTGACTTGGCTACAGAGTCTTTATAGTGAGAAATCCTGGATTGCGTTCTCCCTCTGCCTGGCCTGAGACAGCAACAGAACTCAGGAGAGGGAACTTCAAATCACGATGACCTGAGCAAAGGCAGACATTTCACCCCCATTCCTCCCCTGGCATTGCCAGGGCAGGAATGCTACCTTAAACATTTTCCTGAGCAGTCCTTGGAATCATTCCAGCAGCTCAACATCTGAGTCTGTGCATGAAGCTGGAAGCAGCTCTCCTGGCTCCTTGAGATGCTTGCCAATATGCCATCCAGCATGGAAGGGAATGCACGCAATTCAAGAGATGACCCCAAGAGTCCTGCCCATCATGAAAGAAATATCTCCATTCAATGAACTCTCAGGTCATCTTAAAAAGCTTACAAATAAGAATGGCATTCTCTGGCTTTTGCCACATGGGACGGTGTAGAGTAAAACTAAAGGGATCATATAACACACATATACACACAGTCATAATCTCTGTATGTACTATCTAGCCAGTTTTAAACTTATCGTACTTTTCACCCATTAAAAGTAAGTTACATCAATTCTAAAAATTTTGGAAAATACAAAGATCAGAAAAGACTGGGAGAAAATCTTCCACATTCCTATCATTCAAAGTGAACTACCTTTGTTGTTTATTTCTAGCCTTTTAAAATGCATATATTCGTTTCAAAGAGCTATGGTTGGATAACAGACACTTATTAAGAGTTCAAATATGTAAATATGTTAGAAGCTGAGCTCTTAGGTTGATTACATTTATCTACATATTGATTAACAAAGAGTTAAAATTTCCCCCTCTGGTACAGAGAAGAGAAACAGTACAGTTAACATCTTTAATAGGGAGATACCCTGGTCCATGCAGTCTGAGAGGAGGTAATGTCTGAGGTAAGAACTAAAGGACAAACAGGAGTAAACGGAAGAACATTCCAGATAAAGGAGATAGCAAGAGCAAAGGTCCAGAAGAAGGAGGAAATATGGCAGGTGTGACAAACTGAAGCAGCCCAGTCCATCTGGAACAGAATGAGCTAAGCCAGGGCCAGGTAATGAGAATCCTTGCACAGCAAACAGAGGTGCTGGTCTAGGGAAGGGGCAGATAATTTTAAACTAGAGGACTGGGATGAACAGATTTGCCTTGTGAAGAGATCACTTGGCCTTCAGAGCAGATACAAGATGTGGTGCAAAGTAAGCAGCTGGTTACATGAATCTGGATACACTGAGAAATCATTCAAGCAAGAGGAAATGGTTGGTGGATACTGATGGTGACCCCAGAGAGGAAAAGTGGATAGATTCAAAAATCTTGAGAAGAAAAATCAAGAGGACCTGGTGATTGCTTGAATGGGACTGGGGAACGAGAGAGGGACTGGTGCCAAGGATAACTCCATGGTTCTAAACCCTGATCTGTATTTATTTAAAATAGCTGGTTCAAAATAGCCTTCAGTTTACTTCAGTCACTCAGTTGTGTCCAACTCTTTGAGACCCCGTGGACTACAGCACACTCCCTGTCCATCACCAACTCCCGGAGCTTGCTCAGACTCATGTCCATCAAGTCAGTGATGTCATCCAAACATCTCATCCTCTGTCGTCCCCTTCTCCTCCTGCCTTCCAATCTTTCCCAGCATCAGGGTCTTTTACAATGAGTCAGTACTTTGCATCAGGAAGCGAAAGTATTAGTTTCAGCTCCAGGATCAGTCCTTCTAATCAATATTCAAGACTGATTTCCTTTAGAATTGACTGGCTGGATGTCCAAGGGACTCTCAAGAGTCTTCTCCAAAATCACAGTTCAAAAGCATCAATTCTTTGGTGCTCAGCTTTCTTTATAATCCAACTCTCACATCCATACATGACTACTGGAAAGACCATACCTTCAATTAGATGGACCTTTGTTGGCAAAGTAATGTCTTTGCTTTTTGATATGCTGTCTAGGTTGGTCGTAAATTTTCTTCCAAGGAGCAATTGTCTTTTAATTTCAGGGCTACAGTCACCATCTGCAGCGATTTTGGAGCCCTAGAAAATAAAGTTTCTCATTGTTTCTGTTATTTCTCCATCTATTTGCCATGAAGTGATGGGACCAGATGCCATGATCTTAGTTTTCTGAATGTTGAATTTTAAGCCAACATTTTTCACTCTCCTCTTTCACTTTCATCAAGAGGATCTTTAGTTCTTCTTCACTTTCTGCCATAAAGGTGGTGTCATCTGCATATCTGAGGTTATTGTTCTCCTGGCAATGCTGATTCCAGCTTGTGCTTCGTCCAGCCCATTATCCTGCAAGATGCACTCTGCATATAAGCTAAATAAGCAGGATGACAATATACAGCCTTGCCGAACTCCTTTCCCTATTTGGAACCAGTCCATTGTTCCATGTCCAGTTCTAACTGTTGCTTCTTGATCTGTATACAGATTTCTCAGGAGGCAGGTCAGGTAGTCTGGTATTCACATCTCTTGAAGAATTTTCCACAATTTGTTGTGTTCCACACAGTCAAAGGCTTTGGCATAGTCAATAAAGCAGAAGTAGATATTTTTTTGGAATGCTCTTGCTTTTTCTATGATCCAATAGATGTTTGCAATTTGATCTCTGGTTCCTCTGCCTTTTCTAAATCCAGCTTGACCATCTGGAAGTTCATGGTTCATGTACTGTTGAAGCCTGGCTTGGAGAATNAATCAAAGGCTTTGGTATAGTCAATGAAGCAGAAGTAGATGTTTTTCTGGAATTCTCTTGCTTTTTCTATGATCCAATAGATGTTTGCAATTTGATCTCTGGTTCCTCTGCCTTTTCTAAATCCAGCTTGACCATCTGGAAGTTCATGGTTCATGTACTGTTGAAGCCTGGCTTGGAGAATTTTGAGCATTACTTTACTGTTGCTAGCGTGTGAGATAAGTGCAATTGTGTGGTAGTTTGAGCATTCTTTGGCATTGCCTTTCTTTGGGATTGGAATAAAAACTGACCTTTTTCAGTCCTGTGGCCACTGCTGAGTCTTCCAAATTTGCTGGCATACTGAGTGCAGCACTTAATAGCATCATCTTTTAGCAAGATCCTTAACTTTCTTCTCCTATGGACAAACTGTATCTATAGCTACACATGGGACAATTCCCTCTAAAAATAATCTTATCAGCAGAGCAACTCCTTCACATTGGGCAAACAAGAGGAAAAGGACAACACATCAAGTAGAAACGGTAGAGATTCAATCTCGTCACAGGCGGATACAGCAACGTACGATGAGGAGTGAACTTAAAATCCAGAGCTTGGAGTCAAAGATTCATACCCCATATTAGGCACTCCAACTTTTAGGATCAGCATTTGATAGGCAAGCCTCCAGAACATCTGGCTTTGAAGACCAATGGGGCTCACACCCAAGAGACCTGAGGAGCTATGGCAAACCGAGGAACTGCTCCTAAAGGGCTCCCGCAGAGGCTGATACAATTACTTTGGAAAACTGCTGCTGCTACTGCTAAGTCACTTCAGTCGTATCCGACTCTGTGCGACCCCACAGACGGCAGCCCATCAAGCTCCCCCGTCCCTGGGATTCTCCAGGCAAGAACACGAGTGGGTTGCCATTGCCTTCTCCATGGAAAACTGCTAGTATCTACTAAAGCTGGGCATAAGCATAGTCTAAGAGCCAGCAATTCTACTTGTAGGTATATGTCCAACAGAAATATACAAATATGTTCACCAAATGTACAATATTCATTAAAATGTTCCTAGAAGCACTATTCATAATAGGCCCAAACTTAAAAAGTATACAAATGCTCATCAAGAGTAAAATGAGTAAATACATTGTATTACATTAATTCCCATGAAGGAATGTGCTGTGCTTAGTCACTCAGTCACGTCTGACTCTTTGCAACCCCATGGACTGTAGCCCACCAGCCACCTCCACTCATGGGGATTCTCCAGGCAAGAATATTGGAGTGGGTTTCCATGCCCTTCTCCTCCAAGAGATCTTCGCAACCCAGGGTTGGGACTCATGTTTCCCTCATTGCAGGTGGATTCTTTATCATCTGACCCACCAGGGAAGCTTGGGGAATATATTAATTCCCACAAAGGAATAACATAAGGCAATGAGAACTAATGATTTACAACTACATGCAACAAGAAGGATGTATCTCAATATGATAATAAGCAAAGGAAGCCAGATCAAAAGTCTAACTAGTATGATTTCATCTCTCTATACGAAATACAAAACCATGTAGAACTAATCCATGCTGTTAGAAATCAAGGTAGTCATCACTTTGGAGGTGTTAGTGCTGCTGAGGAAGGAAGTGAATACAAAATGGAACAACGGTGCGCTATGTCTTTAGCTCAGCACTGGTTACACAGGTGTATAACCAGCTGTATATATAAATTAATCAAGCTGTACATTTATAATATGTCCTGAGTTGTATATCTATTTCAGTTAATGCTTTTAAAGGTAATGTGATCAACACAGAATTTTTGAGAAATATCATAAAAATAAGGAAAATTAAAGTTCCCTCACATCCACCACCAGAGACTTGCATTTTAGAGTACAGTACCCTAAATTTTTTAAAATGTAACTATAGATTTAGAAAAACCTGACTACTGTACACAATTTATAACTTGCTTCTCCACTTAGTACATCATGAACATTTTTCTCTGCATTAAATATTTACCTTTAATATCAATCCCAATGACAGCAAAATATTCCCCCTACAGAGATAAATTAGCCAAACTGGAGTCTCATTCCTGAGATATGAGGACAAGAGTATGACCAGGGAATCTAAAGTACCCCTAAGGCCTTTGTAGCCATTTCTTGCAAACTTTCAAATTCTAGGGAATTAAGGATCACTGGAACCATTTCATTTCCCCTGGAAACTATGGATGATGGTATGACAGTGTTTTTTTCACTTTTTTTTTTTTTGACTACGTTAAACATGCCTAGAAAGGATTTTTTTTAAACTTGCGTCTTTATGCATATCCATGGTTATTTCCTTATGATAAATTCTAGGAAGCAGAGTTCCCAAGTCCATTTTTTATTTAATTCAGTTCAGTTTCTCAGTCATGTCCAGCACTTTGTGACGCCATGAATTGCAGCATGCCAGGCCTCCCTGTCCATCACCAATTCCCAGAGTTCACTCAAACTCATGTCTATCGAGTTGGTGATGCCATCAAGCCATCTTATCCTTGGTCATCCCCTTCTCCTCCGGTCCCCAATCCCTCCGAGAATCACAGTCTTTGCCAATCAGTCAACTCTTCATATTAGGTGGCCAAAGTATTGGAGTTTCAGCTTTAGCATTTGTCCTTCCAAAAAACACTCAGGACTGATCTCCTGGTTGTATCTCCTTGCAGTCCAAGGGACTATCAAGAGACTTCTCTAACAAAACAGTTCAAAAGAATCAATTCTTCAGTGCTCAGCTCTCTTCACAGTCCAACTCTCATATCCATACATGACCACTAGAAAAACCATAGCCTTGACTAGACAGACCTTTGTTGGCAAAGTAATGCCATATTCAAAGCTCTGCTTTTGAAAATGCTCTCTAGGTTGGTCATAACTTTTCTTCCAAGGAGTATCTTTTAATTTCATGGCTGCAATCACCATCTGCAGTGATTTTGGAGCCCCAAAAAATAAAGTCTGACACTGATTCCACTGAAGTGATGATGATGATGGGACTGGATGCTATGATCTTAGTTTTCTGAATGTTGAGCTTTAAGCCAACGTTTTCACTTTCCCTCTTTTAGTTTCATCAAGAGATTTTTTAGTTCCTCTTCATTTTTTGCCATAAGGGTGGTGTCAACTGCATGTCTGAGGTTATTGATATTTCTTCTGGCAATCTTGATTCCAGCCTGTGCTTCTTCAAGCCCAGCACTTCCCATGATGTACTCTGCATAGGAATTAAATAAGCAGGGTGACAATATACAGCCTTGACGTACTCCTTTTCCTATTTGGAACCAGTCTGTTGTTCCATGTCCAGTTCGAACTGTTGTTCCTGACCTGCATACAGATTTCTCAAGAGGCAGGTCAGGTGGTCTGCTATTCCCATCTCTTTCAGAATCTTCCACAGTTTATTGTGATCCACACAGTCAAAGGCTTTGGCATAGTCAATAAAGCAGAAATAGATGTTTTTCTGGAACTCTCTTGCTTTTTCCATGATCCAGCAGATGTTGGCAATTTGATCTCTGGTTCTTCTGCCTTTTCTAAAACCAGCTTGAACATCNTCAGAATCTTCCACAGTTTATTGTGATCCACACAGTCAAAGGCTTTGGCATAGTCAATAAAGCAAAAATAGATGTTTTTCTGGAACTCTTTTGCTTTTTCCATGATCCAGCAGATGTTGGCAATTTGATCTCTGGTTCCTCTGGCTTTTCTAAAACCAGCTTGAACATCAGGAAGTTCACAGTTCACGTATTGCTGAAGCCTGGCTAGGTATACACTTAACAGAATAGGCCTATGTATGTATAGCAAATGACATATAAGCTTGTGTAGAGCAGCACTTTTTCTAATGGCCTCAAAACGTAAATGATCCAAGTGCTCAGCAACAGTAGAATAATAAGCAGTAATATGGTCACACAATGGAATACTGTTTTGGAGAGAATGAACAAACTTGGTACACCAATGTGAGTGAATCTCATAAACATAATGTTTATCAAAAGAAGCCAGACACAATGTAGTATATAATGTGAGTCTATTTGCATAAATTGAGAGAATAGGCAAAACAAATCTGTGATGTTAAAAGTCAGGATAGTGGTTATCTTTGGGGCCAAAATTGTGAGAGGAACATGAGGGAGATTTCTGGGCTGATGATGTTCTACTTCTTGCTCTGGGTACTGGTTAGACAAGTCTGTTCAATTTGTGAAATTGAATGACTGTTACACTTCAGACATATGTGCTATTATATTTATTTGTTGTATTTCACTAAAAAGTTAAACAACAAAAATGTTAAAATATTCATTTTTATGATAGGTTTAAATTTGTAAGTCTATGGCTATGAATATCATCAGTATTTTTCATTTAGGAAGTATTTGGTCTTTGACCAAAGTACAGGTTGGAAATTCAAATGTACATATGCTTGAAACATTACCATTTATTTTTGAAAGTGATAGTATTGAACATAAATGACAAAAATTGAATTGCTTTCTCATTTGTCATAAGCAATCTGGCCTTTTTCATTTTCCATTTCTGTATTTAGCTAATATGAACATACATGGATGAAAACATACATGGATGAAAAGGTGATGGTAATCACAAGAATAATCAAGTGTCAGTAGTAGCCATAATGAAAAATAAGGACCTGTGTAATAGAAACACCATTTACTGAACATTTTATTGCAATGTTATAATATTGTAGTATTATAATCCAAATGTTATAAGTGAAACAAATTGAGTGATACAGTCATCTCCATGAATTTTCACTTGAAATACTGAGACTCAGCTTGTTGCCAGAACTGGGCCTATGTTCACCAGTGCCGAATAGAAACATGGAGATAGAGTTTTTGGTGAAGTAAAAAAGAATAGTTTTCATTGCTTTGCCAGGCAAAGGGGGCCACAGTGGGTGAATGCCCTCAAAACCATGTGACCCACCCTGGATGATGTAGTCAGGATTTTTATAGTATGTGATCAGCTCATGGACAATTCTTAGATTGGATGGCATAAAGGTGAAGTTTCAAGCATCATCAATTTTCTGGTTTCAGCCAGTCTAGGGCTGTATGTATTCTTGTGGTCAGCGGTTTTCATCTAGAGGGGGCAGCTTCCTATAACAACAATCTAGGAATATGTGTCAAGCCTTTATCTATGTCTTTCAGGGAACTGAGAGTTCGGTGATTCTGCTAGGTGGCAGAAATATATAGTCTAAATTGTTAACAGTTCCCTAGCCCAACAGCAATTCTTTGTTTCTACATCTTTCATTTCCTAATCATTAACTCTCGAGTTAACATTTTACTTCAACAGACAAGGATACAGGGCCTCGTGCACGATTTTAAGCTTTCAAACTCAAAAGCCAAATGGGTAACTTGAATAAGTGAAGTAGGCCAGATGAAATACAGTGGGCTCTAGTGATGGAGTCTGGGAAGACCAGAGAACCCCCAAAAAGTGGTTCTCAGAGTATGTCCCCAGACCAGAAATGCATCAGAGACTAAGTAGAAATTCAAATTACCAGACCCTAATGGCACCTCACTCCAGTACTCTTGCCTGGAGAATCCCATGGAGGAGGAGCCTGGTAGGTTGCAGACCATGGGGTCGTGAAGAGTCGGAAACAACTGAGCGGATTCACTTTCACTTTTCACTTTCATGCATTGAAGAAGGAAATGGCAACCCACTCCAGTATTCTTGCCTGGAGAATCCCAGAGATGGGGGAGCCTGGTGGGCTGCCGTCTATGGGGTTGGACAGAGTCGGACACAACTGAAGCGACTTAGCAGCAGCAGCAGCAGCAGCAGCCCAGATATACTGAATCAGAAACTGGGAGTGGAGCTCAGCACTCTTTTAACAAGATTAATTCTGACACATGCATATATATGAGAACAATTGATTTAGAGTATTCTAATTCAAATACTTAAAAAATCATGTAGGCTTTAAAAAAAATCATCTGGCCAGATTTGGCTGCAGGCTACCAATTTATAAGATCTGATGAGAATCATGTAAGACATAAATTTTGTATATCACTTCTGTAATTCCATTTTCTAAGACAAAGAAAGAATGCTTGAATGCATGATACAGAATGCTTGGGGCTGGTGCACTGGGATGACCCAGAGGGATGGTATGTGAGGGAGGTGGGATGGGGGTTCAGGATGGGGAACGTGTGTACATCTGTGATGGATTCATGTAGATGTATGGCAAAACCAATACAATATTGTAAAGTAATTAGCCTCCAATTAAAATAAATAACTTTATATTAAAAGAAAGAATGCTTGAAAGTAAGTTTTCTGCCCCCAGGATTTAGGCATATCTGGGCATTCCTGGGGTCTGGTAGAGGTGGGCCCTCTGAAATTCTGTTTATAGAATTGCCTCCCCAAAAGAGTGAAGCCAATAAAAGAGAAAATCAAGTTACAGAGGTTGCATCAAGGGCAGCAGATGGAGTTGAGGACATCAGATTGTTTGGAGCTCAGCCTGGTGGACTCACTCATTTTTTCAACAAATAGCTGTTGAACAGCCTGTCCCTGAGCCCTGTGGCCCCAACATGGCTGTAATGTAAAATCTAGTAAGAACTAATGGAGCTGAGTTTTTGTTTGTTTGTCTGTTAGTTTTGTTTTATTTGGCTAATCTTAGGACACAGAGTGCACCTATCAATCGTATGAATACTGGTGCCAGGATCAGCAACACTTCCAATGCCTTGAGGCTGGACTTCAGGCTTTTAGACCTTCTTGCACAGTGGTAGTGCCTTCTGTGGGCAGTGATGACAAAGCTTGGAAGGTTGGCAGCAGCTGTTTTTATCAGGCAAGGAGAACTGGGAACACCTTCTGTCAGCCTAGGGAACGAGCACACATGAGACCCCCCTGGGCACCCTGATTTAGGGGCAATAGAGGTTGAACCCTCTATCAGAGGTAAGGGAATGCTATTTTATAGCTATGGCTCTTACTATGTGTAACTTATGTTACACATAGAAGAACGCCCAGTCCTTAATGGAATTTATGGTTTTTTTATTTTCTTTTTTGACTGGGCAACATTTAAAGAAACTATGTGTTGCTTCTTGTAATAAGGTTAAAGTATGTGCTTGCAGTGAACATAGTAGACTTAAAGATCAACTCTCAAACATTTGGTTTTCTTTTTTAAAATAAAAAGCAGCAAGATTATTATAGGCTTTGGGACATAAGGTTTGAAAAATCACAGGACACATTACTAATTTTTTTCTCTCTCTCAAAACATCCCTATAAAATGAAACAACATTGCTGATGAGCTGTTTTTTTGGCACTAACAAGCAGCTTATTGGAAAGGAAAAAAACTTTGGAAATAGCCACTCCTTTCTTGCCAGAATTTTGAGAGATTAATGCCCTTTTTCTTCACGTGTGCAATGCCTATAGGCTGCAGATTTTCAGTTATTTCCTGAAATCTCCAAATGAATTCTATTAAAAACATATTTGTTATCTTCCATGGAAAATTTTGGAGACCACAAGTCTCTGTAAGACATAAGGAACTCGCCTAAGTAACCAGTATTTTCCAGAGAGTCAAGTAGTTGCTATACTACACTTAACTCAGTGTTTTATGATACCTAATGAGCGAGGTGTGTGGTATGTCAATATTCCAACCAGATAGTAATACCTTGCTGTTTATTTATATAAAAAATCTGCCTTGCAGATTTCCAGTTTCCAGTACAGCAATGTTGTGTGTGTGTGTGTGTTTTTTTCTTCTTCCTTGCTTGCTATTTGTTTGAAATCCATGTTCTAAGCCCAAGCAAATTAAGAGAGTTATTTTATTTTGATTCCTCAGTTCTAGCCAACCCAGAGTATCCACAGTGGAATGTGAGTTAGGGGGTGGGACAGGGTTCAGGAGACTGGAGTTCTAACCAGCCATGTTTCCCTGGACAAGTCAGTTCCCACTTTGGGGCTCTGTTTCACTCTTAGTAAAGTTGGAGGTAGGACTTCCCTAGTGGCTCAGATGGCAAAAGCATCTGGCTACAATGCGGGAGACCTGGGTTTGATCCCTGGGTCGGGAAGATACCCTGGAGAAGGAAATGGCAACCCACTCCAGTACTCTTGCCTGGAAAATCGCATGGACAGAGGAGCCTGGTGGGCTGCAGTCCATGGGTGGAACAAACTGGCCCAGAGTTCTGTGATTAGTCCAGAGTTCTGTGACTAGTGTACTGCATTCCTTAACTTCTGGGGATTATTAGAGCTCTCCCTGAAGAATCCTAATAATAGATTCAGTATTTGAAGGAGAAAGATTCACCTTGAAGGGACACTCAGAGGCTATTGATATTTCATATTTATTTTTTTTTAGAGCGAGATCTGGGGGAACTTTTACCTTTGGGTACAAGTGACTAGTATTGTTACCAATCAATCAAAGGCTTGTTTCTATATTAACTCAATAGAACTCAGTTTCCTGGAATACAAATTAACACAGGAATATGAAACATTTATTTGATTCTGTTTTTATAATCTTTATTTCCTCCATGCCTCTCCTTCTGACTCTCACCTGGCTTCTTCCCGCTAACCCTTTTTACACATGATTTTATACTTGAATTATCAGCTTAATCCCAAGTGCAGCTCTTCTCATGTTACTTTTCTGCTTGAAAACTATTAAAAGCTATTAAGTTTTCTGTTTACTTAAATACAAACTCCTCATGGCACACAAAGCCCTATATTCTCTAACCCAGTGCAGCTTCCCATCCTGTGGTCTGTTACTCCTTTTACCACAGCCTTCCACGCTCCCAGTTCTTTCTTTACGTGCCCAGAAATGTTCTGGCTCTCTGCCTTTGTCCCATTTATTCTTGCTTCCTGTTTTTACTTGTTCACATTCTACATGTTCTTAAAGTTTAAGGCCAGGATTCTGCTACCAGCTTTACTTGATCTCTTCTAAATGTAGGTAGCCTCTTTTTTTCTCTGAACTCCTGTGGCAACTTATCTGTATCTCTCTCATAGCAATGATCACTTTCTACTTTATATTACAGATATTTATGTTCGTGTCTATTTTCCTCATAGATAATTGGCTTTATGAAGTCAGAAACAAAGTCTGCCTCATATTTGTATCACTCAAAGTACCTGGCACATAATAGTTCCTCCACAAATGTTTGTTTGATGAATGAAATATATCAGAGTTAACCATGGAAATTTCTCCATTTATCTATTATCTATCTATCTATCTACCTATCCTATAATTTTCCAGCCTATTTCTGGTTTCAGTGAGGAAAATCAGAAAAAGAAAGAAAAATGAGAAAGTTACGACAACTTAAACCACAGATTTAGCATGTTATTAATATCCAGTTCCCTTCTTTCAAGCATTGTGCTGTAGTCAGCTTTCAAAAGTGGTTTAGGTTCACTTGAGTTTATGTACTATGATCTCCAAATGTTTATTAAAGCTGATGCAACTCTGTGAAAAAGATCAACATTAACTCTGCAGACAATTTTAGTTTGGTGAGGTGAAGAATTCACTTGAGGCATTGCTACATGTGAGGCACTGAGAAAAATTGAGGCCTTATTTTCCTTTTGGGGAGGGAATGAGGGGCAAAGAATAGCCATTCAATGGAAAATATGCACCTAAATGAGAACATACAGTTGGATGACTTGCCAGGGGGCTCATGATATATATATATATATATATATATATATATATATATATATATATAGACACACACACACACATATAAAGTGGTTGTATATTTATATATGGGGCTTCCCAGATGGCTCTAGTGGTAAATAATCCACCTGCCAATGCAGGAGACATAAGAGGTGTGGGTTTGATCCCTGAGTCAGGAAGAGTCAGGAAGATCTCTTGGAGGAGGGCATGGCAACCCACTCCAGTATTCTTGCCTGGCATGGACAGAGGAGCCTGGTGGGCTTCAGTCCATAAGGGTCTCAAAGAGTCAGACATGCACTGCAGGCAGATTATTTACCATCTGAGTTACATCTTTAGTGCTATCATATTCCTCTTTATGTCCCATTGATTTTTGTTGTTGTTCTTGGCATATATACCTGTTTATATTGCTCATTCTTTATATGTCTTAAATACTCACATTCTTCTTTTTCCCACATGATGCCATTATGGCTAGAACTGCATAATAACACCTCCTTTTCATATTTTTCCTTGAAGTCTCTTCGATTTAGCTGGCACTTCCTTGTGAGAGGATCTACACACCATAACATCAGAAAGACCTGTGATCACACAAAGCCTCCCTTCTTTCCTCAATTTTTCCTGGAGAGTGTAGATTGTGTTCATGTGCCCAATGTAACATCCTCATCCTGTTTTAGCAGTTTACCTGGCACTTTCCCGTTTTTTGTAGTCCTAGGAGATCATCATTGATTCATGCCCGGGACTTTTATCTAAATATAGCAAATAGTCTTCCTATGACCTCCTTTTGGTATCTTAACCCTTCTCTCCCTTGGTCCTCTTCCTTACCTGGTTCCATTTGATTACACATCTGAATTCTTCATTGGACGGCAAACTCTTTTGAAGACAAACACTAGAAGGTATTTTTGTTACCTTCTTCATCCTAAGGCTGCAGCATTAGCAGCACAGCTGAAAAGGCAGTAACAGCCATGCCCTGGGGCTCTGAGCTAAGCCAGCAGAAACAGACTTGGGCCTTTGAACCCCAGAAGGAGGGGAAGCAGGACTATAAGCTGTTGCTTAGTATGATTTGCTTGGAGAAAAAGCCCAGGAAAAGATGACCTTGTGGAGATCCTGTCCCCAGCAAACCAGGAGAACAACAAGACAGAACCCATCACATCACCTCCATCCTACCCAGGTCACCTGGATGGGATTGGAGCTTTCTCCTGAGTCACTTTTCAGTTTTGGGTTGGCTTTGGACCTGTGTTCTTCATGCCAAGAGTGTTATGACACTTCAGACCTGTCCTTCACACTGAAGACCTGGAAAGAGAAGGAGCTGGAAGGGGAGAAGGTGGAAGAGAGGAGGAGAATGATGATGATATAGAGGTATCCCTGGACCCTGGGTTGATTCCTGGGTTGGGTAGGTCCACTGGAGAAGGGATAGGCTACCCACTCCAGTATTCTTGGGCTTCCCATGTGGCTCAGTTGGTAAAAGAATCCACCTGCAATGCGGGAGACTTGGGTTGGGAAGATCCCCTGGAGAAGGGAAAGGCTATCCACTACAGTATTCTGGCCTGGAGAATTCCATGGACTGTATAGTCCATGGGGTGGCAAAGAGTCGGACACAACTGGGCGACTTTCACCTTCAGAGGTATCCCTAGAGGAGTAGACTCCCGTCAAACAAGTCAAGAGACTCGTGCTGCATAAACAGATGAATTGCTAAGGCAAAAAGGTGGAGAAAGAAGAGAAACAGTGAGACCCAGTTTTGTTTGTTTGTTTTTACTTAAGTAATTTTCATTTTATTTTTATTTTTTTACTTTACAATATTGTATTGGTTTTGCCATACATCAACATGAATCCGCCACGGGTGTACACGTGTTCCCAATATTGAATCCCTCTCCCACCTCCCTCACCATGCCATTAAAGACGAGAGCCCTGTATGAAAAGCCAAACCTACATTTAGACCTAAGAAGCTGGAATCCAAGAAACGAGGAACCAGGAGTAGCTTGGCTGCAGTGACTGAGGATCTGCGAGTCGGCCTTTCTCAGAGTATGCTGCAAACTCAGGGTGCCCCTTACACCAGTCCCCCTCATCTGTGTCTGAAGATGGTGGAAGTGTTGTGAGATGTGCAATTCAAGGGCCCCTCACCCCCAACTGTCTAGTTTCAGCAGCACCTGGAGAGAAGAGCCCTGACCCCAGGGCCACAATAAAGTTTGCTTTGCTGGGAAAATTTGTTATAAAAGTATCCAGCACTTAGAACAGTATATTATACTTGATAATGTTGCAGCAAAATATTCCTTAAATAAGATTTTTTAAAATACATAGTTTCTTTTAAGTTCTTACTTTGTGCCATACCACTGGAATTTTTGCATTACTCTCTTCTCTTTTGCCAGTTTTTCTATCTGTATTATTGTGGGTACAGAGTTGCCTTTTGGATGATGAAAATGTCTTGGGTCTAGTTAGAGGTGATGGTTTCTCACCCCAGTGAATGTGCTAAGTGCAACTGAATTGTACACTTTTCAAAAAGTTAATGATTAATTTCTGTTATGTGAATTTCACCTCAGTTTAAAAAAAAAAAACGTCATTACTTGAGTTAGGAACACAAAGAACCACCAGTTTATAAACAGTCTCATTCTTGTCTTTTAAAATGCTGCTAGAGACTTCCCTGGTGGTTCAGTGGTTAAGAGTTCACCTTGCAATGGTGTTTAGGTGTGGGTTCGATCTCTGGTCAGGAGCTAGGATCCCACATGCCTTGCAGCCATAAAAACAAAACATGGAACAGAAGCAATATTGTGACAAATTCAATAAAGACTTCAAAATATTTTTTAAAAATTAAGTTGAAAGAAACATAAGTTATTGCTAATTCTTCTCTTTCACAGACTTGGCTCTTTCACCTTTCTCTCATATACCACTGAAAATAACAGTGAAAGGTTGGTCCAGGCAGCTTTTTAAAAGTTTTGTAGAACTCAGCAGTGAGGTCATCAGCATTTGGTCACAGTTTATACTCTAGCTATCATTCCTAATAGTAAGTCATTTTTGCTCATATAATGACACTCTTATTCATGCCATTTTTTTTCTTTCTTTTTCTCAGTATCTTTTTTTTTTTGCTTTTGAATCAGTTCCCTAAAAAATGTTGTCATCTGTCTCTTGGAGACTTTTTAAGAAGATACAACTCATAGAAGACTTCAATCATTATGGGATTTCTTGTTCTTGATACACATCTGACCATTTCTTCCCCTTTTTATTTTTGTTGGGGAGAGATAGAAAGTAAGTTTTGGAAATTGAAGAGAGAAAACTTTTCCTTCCTTTGAGTTTTTAGAGTCAGACAGCCTGAGGTCAGATTCACATACTAGCTCTGGGATCTTAGGTCTGTCATTTGGGCTAGTCTGTTTCCTAATGTGAAAACTTGGGGCAAAAATAATATCCTCCTGCTAGGGTCCTTGAGAAGGTTGAATCTGATAATACATATAAATGTCCATTTGGGGCACACACGTGTATAGGTCTCTGTATGCACACTTATTCTTTTTCCAGTTCTCTCCTACTATCAGAAACTACTCCATCTTCTTTATTACAAACACTGAGTGACAATTGATTTTATCTTCTCTCTGCCCAGAGCATTGGATCTTTCTCCCATCCCCAGTATGTATAAACAAATGCCAGTCAAGGAAGCACCCAGGTGGAAAACTGAGCATGAACTATATTTGATGAGTTTCAGACTTATAAGAAAGAAAACAACACAGGAGTAAGTATCAGACACAGGAAGAAAAGGAAAAGCAACCTCTATGTGATAAAACTTATAATTCCTCTTTGTAATCTTTATTTTTTGATAGGAAGTTTAGGGAACTTAAATATTGTGCCCAATTTGGTTATAACTGCTATGTCCCTTTAATCTGAAGGGGGAGGAAGGAACACCTTTAACTGTAGATGAAAATTATTCCACGTATTAAAAAAAATAGGAATTTGAGTGGCACAGTATTTCTGATTTGTTTTTAGCGTGAAGGTGAAATTGGCTGATTTGTTATCAGGAGACAGCAAGGTTCAGGGAAAGAGTTCTGGACTGGGGATCAGGAGATGTGGGTTCTGGCCCTGAGACTAACTGAGTGACCTTGACAGGACACTTCTCCTGGTTGAGTCTGTTTATTCATCTGGAAAATGCAAGCTCTCAGTCAAACCTCCCACCAGTCCCACCTTTATGAACTCAAGAACTGCTTTATACAGAACAACTCCACTCTCCAGGAATTTTTACAATATTTTATCATTTTGTGTGATATATTATGAAATGGTTTTTAGGTTAAAAAAGAATTTAGGTTAATATTTTAGTAAAAATATAATAATTAAGATAATTTTAATAAAATCGCTAATATATAACCAGGATCCTTTATTTCCTTTTGTGACAATATTGGATTAGAAAATAGAGTCATGTGTCAGTGTTTTTTGTTTTTTTTTTTTCTTTTCTTTTTTTTTTTTTTTCATGTGTCAGTGTTTTATTTAGAATATATTTTTTCAAAGAAATACTTTATTTAGTAAAATATGGTATTATAGGGCTTCCCTGGTGGCTCACACTGTGAAGAATCTGCCTGCAATGCAAGAGACCTGAGTTCAGTCCCTGGGTTGGGAAGATTCCCTGGAGAAGGGAATGGCAACCAACCCACTCCAGTATTCTTGCCTGAAGAATCCATGGACAGAGGAGCCTGGCGGGCTACAGTCCATAAAGTGGCAAAGAGTTGGACACGACAGAGCAACTAAGCGTGCACGCACACATGGCACTATAATTGATTTTTAATTTGACCCTGATATTGAGGGGGAATACATGAGTTTGGATAGTATGGGGTGGACTCTTTGGGGGGCGTATAACTAAGTCTTTTTCAAAAGCTGTACAAAATAGGAAAGTATATTTTCTTACAAAATATGGATTAAGGATTGTTTTTGGTAGAAATGTATAATTATTGGTGCTGGTTATAGAGATTGGATGGATAGTTAGATGGAGAGTAAGTTTATTGTAACTACCAAGTTATTTTCAGTTTGTGTTCATGAGAACATACGTTAAAATTTTCTTTGGTACCTGCTAGAAGGTATCCTCTTGGAAATCAGAGATAAGTTGTCCTGAGTGACATATGAGGGTGTTACTGAGTGGGATAATGCCAGTGCCACATCAAGTCTTGATACCCTGCTTGCTGATGGAATAATTGGGTAAATCACTTAACCTTGAGCCTCAGTTTTCTCATCTTTAAAATGAGAGTAATTATATACCTACTTTCTAAAGTTGTTGTAAGACTTAAATAAAATAAAGTATGCAGCATTACTTTGAAAAGTATCACATGCATGTTGTTGTGTAGCATTTGGCAGAACCCAGACCAGGGATAGGTGAGTGAGGTGCCAGGGCTCAACTTTTAAGGAGGCCCTTGTTCTCTGACCTAACCCTGCCCTTGATCCATCCTGAGAGTGAGCACCTCTTTAAATGTTTGGCAGGCAGGTTTCTCACTTGTTTTGCCCTAGTCCAGGTCTTGGTGTTTGGCCAAGCACAGTTTCTGTGAATAGGAGCTATATAGCTTCAGATGTGGGTCTGTTTTCTGAAAGACTATTTTTGTTGTTGTTTCCTACATTAAGGTAGGTTAGGAGCAGATGTTCCTTCTCCCTCAAAGCTATAAATCTGCTGCTTGGATAAAACCATCCTCTAACTACCTTTTCTTTCTTTCTGTCCCCTTATTTTGTTACTCATATGTCTGTGCATGGTTAGATGTAACAAGATACATTCATTTGATTCTCAGATATTATTACATTATCAGTTCAGTTCAGTCACTCAGTCGTGTCCGACTCTTTGTGACCTCATGAATCACAGCACACCAGGCCTCCCTGTCCATCACCAACTCACAGAGTTCACTCAGACTCATGTCCATTGAGTCAGTGATGCCATTCAGCCATCTCATCCTCTGTCATCCCCTTCTCCTCCTGCCTCCAATCCCTTCCAGCATCAGAGTCTTTTCCAATGAGTCAACTCTTCCCATGAGGTGGCCAAAGTACTGGAGTTTCAGCTTTAGCATCATTCCTTCCAAAGAAATCCCAGGGCTGATCTCCTTTAGCATGGATTGTTTGGATCTCCTTGCAGTCCAAGGGACTCTCAAGAGTCTTCTCCAACACCACAGTTCAAAAGCATCAATTCTTTGGCGCTCAGCTTTCTTCACAGTCCAGCTCTCACATCCATACATGACCACAGGAAAAACCATAGCCTTCACTAGACAGACCTTAGTTGGCAAAATAATGTCTCTGCTTTTGAATATGCTATCTAGGTTGGTCATAACTTTTCTTCCAAGGAGTAAGCGTCTTTTAATTATATTATCATGGATTGCTAAATAATACCATGTCTGGATTATTGTTTTCTAGAATTTGCAGTACTGAGATCTTTTAACTTCATCTT
This sequence comes from Neotragus moschatus, assembly GCA_006410615.1. Taxonomy (NCBI): domain Eukaryota; kingdom Metazoa; phylum Chordata; class Mammalia; order Artiodactyla; family Bovidae; genus Neotragus; species Neotragus moschatus. The sequence goes on along the minus strand of SJYA01001797.1, from coordinate 717,057 downwards.
CTTTAAATCACTTACTTTCAAAGTAGAAGCAATTTACTTTTCAAGTAAAAAGATATTGCAAGGTTATAAAAAAATTCCAGAGGTGAATGGGTATGAAAGCAGTTCTTCTAGGCTCCCAGCCAGTCCTAGAAACAAAAATAAATTGCCCTTCTGTACAGACTTTTCAAGAACTGTTCACATGCCCACAAATGTCTGACTGAGGTGGGCTTAGACAAACCTCTCATTGAGTTCTTTAAACAAGAGAGACTAGTGTTAATGGTTAGTTTTAGAACTTTTAAAAATTGTTCACTAGGAGAGTTTTACAATTTGTTGCCTGTATTTCCATTTAAGTTTCCTCATGTTGCCATTAAAAGGTTTGACCACTCTTAAATTCTGCTCCATTATGCCTTATACTTGGGGCTTCCCAGGTGGCATTAGTGGTAAAGAGCCCATCTGCAATGCAGAAGACAGAAGAGATGTGGGTTTAATCCCTGAGTTGGGAATATTCCCTGGAGTAGGAAATGGCAACCCACTCCAGTATTCTTGCCTGGAGAATCTCATGGACAGAGGAGCCTGGGGTCATAAAGAGTCAGACACTACTTAGCAACTGAACAACAACAATAATTAGTGAGCATCTTTTCATGTGTTTGTAGACCATCTGTAAGGACTTACATTTTAAAAAGAAACTCTGCTGCTCTGTGGATTTTGGACTAGAAGGTACCAAAGGGGACATAGCAAGCACTGGAGAAAGCTATTATAATGATCCAGCTGGGAGATAATAGTGGCCTAGGTGATGGTTGTGGGATCCAGCTTGGGGCATAATAGACAAATTCCGGAGATAATACAGAAAGCAGAATTGACAAGAGTTGTTTCTTGGCTGGTTATGGGTAAAGGGAGTTGTCACGAATTACTCCCCAAATTTCTGACTTTAAAAACTGGGTAGATGGTGTGTTACTGGATTAAAGGACATGGGGAGTTTAGGAGGGAAGGGCATGAGTTCTGTTTGGGCCATAGTGGATTTTTAAGATAGCTGTGAGACATCCCAGGGGAGATATCAAGTAGTGAGAGATAAAGATCTGAAATCCCAAGAATATAGCCACAGCAGCCTTGGGCAATACTCATTGTCAGGCAGGTGAAATCACCTTAGTTCCAGGGAGATCCAGCTAGCTAGTTGCTATGTGGGGCTACTGTAAGTAGCTCTTTAGAGATGTGGGTAGAAGCACATTTACAAAGTGTCCAGTATTTTCCTATGAACTCCTCTCAGGGTAGGACACTTTCATAGCTTGTGAATGAGGAAACTAAGGCCAAGAGGAGTTACACGGTCTGTCCAAAGCCACTGATTTGCTCATCAGTGGTGCAAGCGGTCATATCACTCTGAGTCTCAACCAGAAACAGGTGGCAAAGTTGAAGGAAGATAATTCAGGAAAGGGTTGTTTGTTTTACAAGGGATTACCAAATGAGGGTACAAAGTGGGGGACCATGACAAATAGTGCAGGAAACTGGGGCTAGTAGTAGCTGAGCTGTACCACCCCTAGAATCAAAGTATCCAGAGAGAGTATCCAGAGAGAATAGCTCCTGCACCCTGCAAGGAGATAGCTGTGAGTGTGGAAGCTGTTTTGAAAGGAATAGTGATCCTCAGTGTGAGGACACAGCTGAAACCAACTCATTCAACTCTCTTTCTCCCATATGTGTCCAATCAGGGCTCCCATTGGCCAAACTAACGCCACAGGAAGCCAGGAGGCAGAGAGCTGGGTGGTAAGGGGCGGGGGGTGTGATCAACCAAAGCAAATAGAAAATAGCAGGACTTGGGGCTTCCATCCGGGGTCCTGACTCCAAAACTTAGAGTGCTATCAAGAAGGGGTTGCTTAGCCTAAGGCCCTGACATGATGAAGTACACATCGAGACCTGAGCAGAAACCCAGCTGAGCTCCCAAGTCGTGGGCACCAGGTAAGAGAGGAAAACTGGTTAGCTCACTGAGGAGTTCTGCCCAGGCCCTCAGATTCCTGCAAGAGCACTTCCTCTAATCCCAGCCAGGATGCTCCTCTCATGACACCCCTCTGACGTGAGCAGATAGAGAGCATTCATTGTCAGTTTATAAACTGGCAAGTGAATTTAAGTCGTGGAATTGAGTGCCAGCTCTATTTATGCAGTCATGCCAGTTCTCCTCGACTCTTATATCTGAACCCTGTATTTGACTTACAAAAAAGCAGGATTGTCAATGTAAATTCTCCCTTATATATATTAAAGACTGTTAAAGAACTGTTTGCTTTGGGGCTTTCTGTTCAGATGTCCCCATTGTCACTTGAAATGTCAGGTGAGAAGTTATTTGCTATTGACATTTCAGGCTCTGGGTTAATGAGTCTCGTTAGAAATGGCAGCATGCTCAGAGAAGTGTTAACTATTTCTGACTGGTGGAATGAAAGTTAAAAATGTATAAGGTAAATTAGATATCTCATTCTTGGCATTCATCTCAATGGGTTGTGTTAATATTTACTTCTTGTCTTGATTATTTTATGTCCTCCATATTGTTTACTACCATCTCTAGCAGGAATTCTCAAAGAACAGTACAGTATGTACATTCAGAGGTCTCAGGAATATTATGTTCAAGAGCTCAGCTTTTATTTTTTCAGAAATCACCTCATTTTAGGGTCAATGGGAAGCGACACACTGGAATTAAGGTATTCTTTCTATGTAGGAAAAAATTAAGGGACGGTAAGTGGAAATTTGGTATAACCTAGGATAAGCCATGGTAGCCAGTCATTTTGGTTAAAATCCTACAGGCTAGAAAGCCAGTTTGGGAAACTTCCTTGAAAATGGACTAAAAAAATGTGGATAGCTTATCTCAATTCCATTCAGCATTTTTTTAACTAGCTTTTTTAATTTTTAATAATGGTACAAATAGAATAAGATTCAGAAAACAAAGAAAGAAAGATAAATTACTCTCCACCCCCACAGGCAACCACTATTAATAATTTCTTGGGTATCCAGATGTATTCTGTACATATATAAGTAGAGACAGATTATTTTATGCAAATATTAGTATAAAATAGATGATGCTTCATATCTTATTCTTTTCATTTAGAAATATTTCTTGAGGGTCATTTCATATTAGCATATAGAAATTATCTTTCAAGGCTGATTTCTAATTGAACTGTATTATGTTGTATGTAACATCAGTTCTTTAGCATTTAATCCTCTGTGACCTAGTATAAAGATTTCACTGCAAATACACTTAGAAAGAATGTATACTCTCTGTTAGGAGCAGGTTCTCTCTGTCCACACACACACACACACACACACACACACACAAACACACCCCACACCCCACACCACCACCCCCACCGTTGAGTCAAGCTTGTTAACTGTATTGTGACGTCTTCTACATCTGACCAATTTGTAGTTACTTGGTCTATCAGTTTCTGATAAAGTGATGTTAAAATTTCTCGCTATGATTATTGTGATTATTCTCCATTTCCCCTGTGATTTATAGATGCTCATAAAGACCCACTAGTCTTTGATAAATGATAAATTCCTTTGAAAAATCTATTCTTAGCTCTCTACTTTACTCTTTTGCCTTTGGTTTCCAGTTAGGTTTGTTCAGTGACAAGCTATTTGACAAGATAGCCTTGAAATTAATAAAGGTCAGTAGATTTGGCCCACCTCCTTGCCCCACCAGCATCTGCCATCCCCCAGGGCAAGAACCCATTCTGGTCAGCCTCTCCTCCACAGCTGTTTCTGCTTGTGTGTCCGTGCTCAGTCATTCAGTCATGTCTGACTCTTTGTGACCCCATGGACGATAGCCTACCAGGCTCCTCTCTCCATGGAATTTTCCAGGCAAGAATACTGGTGGAGGTTTTGATTTCCTCCTCCAGGAGATCTTCCCGACCCAGGGATTGAACCCACGTCTCCTGTGTCTCCTGCATTGGCAGGTGGGCTCTTTACCACTGAGCCACCTGGGAAATGCCACCCCTCCCCGTGTCTGTTTGGGCTCCAGTAATTCTGTTCCCTCCCTTTGTTCTTTCAGACCTGGAGGAGTAATGGCTTTCCCCTCTTGTCAGTCATTTGGTGCCTCACCATCGTCTTTTATACTTTCAGTCCTGTATGCACCTATATAAATAGTCATTTCATTCAGTTCTTTTCAATTAAGCTCTCTTGAACATAATATCTGCTTCCTGTCAAGACTGATTGGATTTTCCATTCTTTTTATAATTCAGTTTTTGCTTTATTATTTCAAGGCTGTATTGTCAAATAGCTTGTCACTTAAGCTTTTATAATGTTATTTATTTATTTTTAGCTGTACTGGGTCTTCACTATTGAGTGAGCTTTCTCCAGCTGGGGGCAGTGGGGGCTGCTTTCTAGTTGTGGTGTGCAGGCTTCTCATTGCAGTGGCTTCTCTTATTGCAGAGCACAGGCTCTAGGGTGTGAGGAGCTCGGTAGTTGCTGCACGAGGGCTCAGTGTTGTGGAGAATGGGCTTAGTTGCTCCACAGCATGTGGGATCTTCCCAGATCAGAGACTGAACCAATGTCTCCTGCTCTGTCAGGTGGATTCTTTACCACACACAGAGCCACCAGGGAAGCCCCACATAAGTCTTTGGTAGATGGTTCCTTTTTATATTTCAGTGGGCTTTGTGTAAGTGTTATTTTGTCTGATAGTAACTGATAAACCAGTCTGCTTTTAGTTTTGTATTTATCTGTGATAATATTTTTTCTTTCCATCTTTTGCTTTTCAACCTTTCTGTGCTTGTTTGAAGTGTATATATTTAATAAAGCTTATAGTTTAATTTGTAAGCCAATCTGATAAAATCGTAGGTGAATTTTATCCCTTCACATTTATTGTTTACTGATATAGTTGATAATCACGGTGATATGATCACTCACCTAGAGCCAGAATCCTGGAATGTGAAGTCAAATGGGCCTTAGAAAGCATCACTACGAACAAAGCTAGTGGAGGTGATGGANACTTTGGCCACCTCATGTGAAGAGTTGACTCATTGGAAAAGACTCTGATGCTGGGAGGGATTGGGGGCAGGAGGAGAAGGGGACGACAGAGGATGAGATGGCTGGATGGCATCACTGACTCGATGGGTGTGAGTCTGAGTGAACTCCGGGAGATGGTGATGGACAGGGACGCCTGGCATGTTGCAGTTCATTGGGTTACAAAGAGTCAGACATGACTGAGTGACTGAACTGAACTGAACTGATATAATTGAACTTATTTTTGCCATACACTTTGAATTTTCTGTTCACTCCCTCTTCTACTTTAACATCGGCTGTATTCTTACTCTTTAAGTTGTGTGTGTGTTAGTCGCTCAGTCATGACCAACTCTTTGTGACCCCATGGAATGAGCANATTGGGTTACAAAGAGTCAGACATGACTGAGTGACTGAACTGAACTGAACTGATATAATTGAACTTATTTTTGCCATACACTTTGAATTTTCTGTTCACTCCCTCTTCTACTTTAACATCGGCTGTATTCTTACTCTTTAAGTTGTGTGTGTGTTAGTCGCTCAGTCATGACCAACTCTTTGTGACCCCATGGAATGAGCACTCCAGGCTTCTCTGTCCATGGGATTTTCCAGGCAAGGATACTGGAGTGGGTTGCCATTTCCTTCTCCAGAGGATCTTCCTGACCCAGGGATCAAACACTGGTCTCCTGAATTGCAGGTGGATGCTTTATTGTCTGAGCTACTAGGGAAGATTTAAGTTATATTATACTTAACTATTATTTTCCCTAAAGTATGAAATTGTTTAATACCTCCATCCTCTTCCGTAACAAAAAGTAGACCTTAACACATTTTAACTCCCTATTAAACATCTTTCTTTGTTTTCCTTATTATTATAGAGAATTTTAACTCCACCTCTTTAGGCATAAAACCAGATGTCTTCTTATAGTCAATGGTTCAAGTGCATTTGCCAATGCTTTATCAGTTCTGTGGTGGCAGCTCAGTGTCTTAGTGCTGCAATGATGTGAAAGTACCATAAATATAGTCTCTGAACAAGCTGGTAACTGGGCAGGTCCTTTCTGCGAAACTATTGTTTCCTGTTTCCTTCTTAGCTAAGCAGTTTCTTATAACCTGTAATCCCAGACAGCAACCAGGACGGCAGCTTCACAGGTGGGCAAGCCTCTTTGTTGCCCTGTTCTTGCATTCAGTCCTGAGCTGCTCTGCCCCTTTGGACATGGAGTGACCACTTCTGAAATATAGAAATGTTTACCATATTTTGATGATAACTGTATTGTCAAAGTGTTCTCCTTTTATATTGTGTTATTATGTATCATTCAAATGTGCCTCAAGGTGTAAATTTATGATGCTATCTGGGTTGGAAGTTGAATGCCAAAGTTTATACTGAACGTCTACTGTGCTCCTTGCGTAAATGGCAGACAACACCCACGAACATGTCTTCCTCTTTAAGAAACTTGTAATTTCCTAAGTGGAATAAGAAATATTCCACTTAAGAAATATGCATACATGAAACCATTTTAAAAATGCAAGACAGAATAGTATTCAGGTGTCAAAATATGTGATATTTGCCCCAGATACAAAAAGAAAAGTGAATGCCACAGCTGTTGGAGTGGCTGGAGATGACTATTTTATTGCTTTTAGTTTATTAGAAGGGAAAAGGGGCACAAGAAGATGATTACACATGTGTTAAATAATACCTAGGCTGGTTCATACATCCACACATATGAAGGAACTTTTTTATTAAGTATTATATGTTATAACCAGTCCTGCTTCTTGGGAGCTCAAGAGGATATCTAAATATGCACCTTTAAAAAACACTTTTACCTTTCTCTAATAGATTGAATTAATTGCTAGACCCTTCTCTCCTGCTGGGATTATTATGAGTAGGAGCTGTCACATTGTTTATATAATTTAGTTATTCAGATAACTAAAAAACAAGATGATTTCAGTTATAAACAGTTAATTCAGACTGATCATTTTCTGTTTTCAGGTGTTTAGCATATAGTCCTAATACAATTAGAGCAAAACCAGTTGTGTTTGTTTCTATCAAAAATATAACAAGCTCTTTGGAAAAGTTTTCAGAAGTCCTTCTGATACAAGGAATGGCAGTGAAGACCCTACCCCCAGTCCCTCTCCTGGCCTAATCTACATTCTACCAGTTGTTGATTCTATAAAAGTGAGTGACTTTCCCTTTTAGTTTGGGGGCAATAGGCAATGATCTGAGTGAATTGTTCTAATTCAAGAGCTTATAGGTTCAGGTGTAGGGAAGGAGACCCATCGAATCTAGACCTCAACCAGCTGTAAGTAATCAGTTTTCCCTGAACTCATAATTTATCCCAGTTTCTCTGGTGGTATTTTATTATTTTTTTAAATTTTTTTTATTCAAGTATAGTTGATTTACACAATTGCTAATTTACAAAATCGTGTTAATTTCTTCTTTAGAGCAAAGTGATTCAGTTATATATATACATGTATATATGTATATATATATGCCATTTGTAGCAATATGGGTAAGTTAAAAAGAGAAAGACGTATCATTTATATGTGTTACTTACAAGTGTAATCTAAAATATACAAATGAACCTACAAACATGCATTATATATGTATACATATATATATATATATAACTGAATATATATGATATATATACATTCTTTTTCATATTCTTTTCTGTTATGGTGTATCCTGAATATAGCTCCCTGTGATATATGATAAGACCTTGTTGTTTGTCCATTTTGTATGTAATACTTTGCATCTGCTACTGCCAAACTCTCGAATCTATTCTTCTCCCACACCCGCCTTGGCAGCCACAAGTCTGTTCTCTGTGTCTGTTTCTGTTTGTAGATAGGTTCATTTGTGTCATATTTTAGATTACTTGTAAGTAACACATATAAATGATATGTCCTTCTCTTTTTAACTTACTTCACTTAGTATGATAATCTCTAGTTCCAGCCATATTGCTACAAATGGGATTATTTCATTCTTTTTTATGGCTGAATAGTGTCCCATTATATGTATATGTAACCACATCTTTTTTTCCATTCATCTGTTGGTGGACATTTAGGTTGTTTCCATGTCTTGGCTATTATCAATAGTGTTGCTATGAACTTAGGATTGAATGTATCTTTTTGAATTACTTTTTTCTGGATCATATGTGTTAATCTTTATTTTCTGAGGTTCATCCATATTGTTTTCCATAGTGACTACACCAATTTATATTTCCATCTGGTGGCATTTTCTTAAGATGAATAATACTCTGAACTTTAACTCTTGCCCAGTTTAGCCTGTAAATTCCTCAAGAGAAGAAGCCATGCCTGATTTAGTTTTGATTCTGTAAAATACTTTAATGGAATATTAAAATTTTTTAGTGAGATCATTTAATAAATACATGTAACTGTGTAAAGGCCAGGTAATTGGATGTCTTTCTAGAGTTGCGATATCTTACAATTTTGTAGTCTTATAGACATCCTGGAATGTGAAGTCAAGTGGGTCTTAGGAAGCATCACTATGAACATAGCTAGTGGAGGTGATGGAGTTCCAGTTGAGCTATTTTAAATCTAAAAGATGATGCTGCGAAAGTGCTACACTTGATATGCCAGCAAATTTGGAAAACTCAGCAGTGGCCACAGGACTGGAAAGGGTCAGCTTTCATTCCAATCCCAAAGAAAGGCAATGCCAAAGAATGCTCAAACTACCACAGAATTGGACTCATCTCAAGACTAGTAAAGTAATGCTCAAAATTCTCCAAGCCAGGCTTCAGCAATATGTGAACCGTGAACTTCCAGATGTTCAAGCTGGTTTTAGAAAAGGCAGAGGAACAAGAGATCAAATTGCCAACATCCAGGATCATGGAAAAAGCAAGAGAGTTCCAGAAAAACATCTATTTCTGCTTTATTGACTATGCCAAAGCCTTTTACCGTGTGGATCACAATAAACTGTGGAAAATTCTGAAAGAGATGGGAATACCAGACCACCTGACCTGCCTTTTGAGAAACATATATGCAGGTCAGGAAGAACTGGATATGGAATAGACTGGTTCCAAATAGGAAAAGGAGGATGTCAAGGCTGTATATTGTCACCCTGCTGATTTAACTTATATGCAGAGTACATCATGAGAAATGCTGGGCTGGAAGAAGCACAAGCTGGAATCAAGATTGCCAGGAGAAATGTCAATAATCTCAGATATATAGACGACACGACCTTTATGGCAGAAAGTGAAGATGAACTAAAGAGCCTCTTGATGAAAGTGAAAGAGGTAAGTGAAAAACTTGGCCTAAAGCTCAACATTCAGAAAAGTAACATCATGGCATCTGGTCCCATGACTTCATGGCAAATAGATGGGGAAACAATGGGAACAGTGTCAGACTTTATTTTTTTGGACTCAAAAATCACTACAGAAGGTGACTGCAGTCATGAAATTAAAAGACACTTACTCTTTGGAAGAAAAGTTATGACCAACCTAGACAGCATATTAAAAAGCAGACACATTACTTTGTCAACAAAGGTCTGACTAGTCAAGGCTATGGTTTTACCAGTAGTCATGTTTGGATGTGAGAGTTAGACTATAAAGAAAGCTGAGAGCTGAAGAACTGATGCTTTTGAAGTGTGGTGTTGGAGGAAACTCTTGAGAGTCCCTTGGATTGCAAGGAGGTCCAACCAGTCCATTCTAAAGGAGATCAGTCCTGGGTGTTCATTGGAAGGGCTGATGCTGAGGCTGAAACTCCACTACTTTGGCCATCTGATGCAAAGAGCTGGCTCATTTGAAAAGACTCTGATGCTGGGAAAGATTGAAGACAGGAGGAAAAGGGGATAACAGAGGATGAGATGGTTTGAGGACATCACTGACTCAATGGAGATGAGTTTAAGTAAACTTTGGGAGTTGGTGAGGGATAGGGAGGACTGGCATGCTATGGTCCATGGGGTCGCGAAGAGTTGGACACAACTGAGTGGCTGAACTGAACTGAATAGCATGTGTGATAAACTTCTCAGTGAAAATGTTGACTAGGCAGTTTCAGTTAAAATATTGTGAAAATGAAAGCCACTCAGCCATGTCTGACTCTTTACAACCCCATGGACTATACAGTCCATGTTATTCTTCAGGTCAGAATACTGGAGTTGGTAACCTTTCCCCTCTCCAGGTGATCTTCCCAACCCAGGGATCAAACCCAGGCCTCCTGCATTGCAGGTGAATTCTTTACCAGCTGAGCCACATGGAAAGCCATAAGAATACTGGAGTGGGTAGCCTATCCCTTCTCCAGGGTATCTGCCCCAGCCAGGAAACAAACTGGGGTCTCCTGCATTGCAGGTGGATTCTTTACCAACTGAGCTATCAGGGAATTATACTATCTTATAGTGACATATATATGATAATGAAAGAGATGGGAATACCAGACCACCTGACCTGCCTCTTGAGAAATCTGTATGCAGGTCAGGAAGCAACAGTTAGAAGTGGACATGGAACGACAGACTGGTTCCAAATAGGAAAAGGAGTACATTAAGGCTGTATATTGTCACCCTGCTTATTTAACTTATATGCAGAATACATCATGAGAAACTCTGGACTGGAAGAAACACAAGCTGGAATCAAGATTGCTGGGAGAAATATCAATAACCTCAGATATGCAGATCATGCCACCCTTATGGCAGAAAGTGAAGAGGAACTTAAAAGCCTCTTGATGAAAGTGAAAGAGGAGAGTAAAAAAGTTAGCTTAAAGCTCAACATTCAGAAAACGAAGATCATGGCATCTGGTCCCATCACTTCATGGGAAATAGATGGGGAAACAGTGGAAACAGTGTCAGACCTTAA
>SJYA01001797.1:614599-704545 GCA_006410615.1 Neotragus moschatus | reverse complement strand
GGAGATCAGCCCTGGGATTTCTTTGGAAGGAATGATGCTGAAGCTGAAACTCCAGTACTTTGGTCACCTCATGCGAAGAGTTGACTCATTGGAAAAGACTCTGTTGCTGGGAGGGATTGGGGCAGGAGGAGAAGGGGACGACAGAGGATGAGATGGCTGGATGGCATCACTGACTCGATGGGTGTGAGTCTGAGTGACCTCCGGGAGTTGATGATGGACAGGGAGGCCTGACGTGCTGCGATTCATGGGGTTGCAAAGAGTTGGACACGACTGAGCAACTGAACTGAAACTGATAGTGACCTATAATTGAAATAATCTGAAAAAAATATGTATATGTTACATAAAACTGAATCACTTTCCTGTATGCCTAAAATTTTCACAATAATGTAAATGAACTATGAAAGTGAAAGTGTTAGTCACTCAATTGTTGACTTTTTCTACTAATTGTCAGAATTTCTACTAAAGTATAGTAGAAATGCTTATCCTGGTATCTCTAAGTATACATTTAATTCTACAGAAAACTTGCCGGTGTAACACTGTGTCAGCATTTGCAAATTGACTGTAAATTATCTTAGTCTTAGTGCAGCATGCAGCATGAAGGCTCAGTATAGTAATGCCAGGTAAGTGCTTTTTCACCTGAGACTTCTTTCTCAGCTTCTCCCATAAATAGATCCTAATATGTATTTTCATTTGAAATCGAAAATGTAACTTTCACTGAAAATGTCATGTGATGTTTGCATTACTTTTAACTGCAATGTAGAAAGAAAACTTTATCCTTCAACTGCGTCAGTTATTCATCTTGTGCACAGGGAAAATGCACTAAAATGACCTTAAAAACTATCAATGAAAAAACCCTGTCAGACCCATACCTTTCATAGAAACTCTATGCCTTTCTCTTCAGCCTAGTCTCTTTCTATTCATGTCATATATTTGTTTTCTGCTTCTCATTCTAATAATAACAGTATTTTTTATGCTAGTTCTGTCAATGTAAGCATTGCTTTCTTCTTTTCTAAAATTATTTTTTATCGAAGGATAATTGCTTTACAGAATTTTGCTGTTTTCTGTCAAACCTCAACATGAATCAGCCATATGTGTGTATATATATATCCCCTCCCTTTTGAAACTCCCTCCCATCTCCCTCCCCATCCCACCCCTCTAGGTTGATACAGAGCCCCTGTTTGAGTTTCCTGAGTTTGAGTTTGAGTTTGCTGTTTTCCATACAGCAAATTCCTGTTGGCTATCTATTTTACATATGGTAATGTAAGTTTTTATGTTACTCTTTCCATGCATCTCACCCTCTCCTCCCCTCTCCCCATGTCCATTAAGTCTATTCTCTATGTCTGTTTCTCCGTTGTTGCCCTGCAAGCAAATTCTTCAGTACGATGTTTCTAGATTCCATATATATGTTAGAATACAGTATTTATCTTTCTTTTTCTGTCTCATTTCACTGTGTATAATAGGTTCTATGTTCATCCATCTCATTAGAACTGACTCAAATGCATTCCTTTTTATGGCTGAATAATATTCCATTATGTATATGTACCACAATTTCTTTATCTATTCATCTGTCAATGGACATCTAGGTTGCTTCCATGTTCTAGCTATTGTAAATAGTGCTGCAGTGAACAATGGGATACATGTATCTCTTTCAATTTTGGTTTCCTCAGGGTATATGCCTAAGTGTGGGATTGCTGGGTCATATGGTGGTTTTATTCCTAGTTTTTTAAGGAATCTCCATACCATCTCCCATAGTGGCTGCATCAATTTACATTCCCACCAGCAGTGCAAGAGTGTTCCCTTTTCTCCACACCTTCTCCAGCGTTTATTGTTTGTAGACTTTTGATGAGGGCCATTCTGACCAGTGTAAGGTGATATCTCATTGTGGTTTTGATTTTCATTTCTCTAATGATGAGAGATGTTGAACATCTTTTCATGTGTTTGTTAACCATCTGTATGTCTTCTTTGCAGCAATGTCTGTCTAGATCTTTTTCCCACTTTTTGATTGGGTTGTTTGTTTTTCTGGCATTGAGTTATATGAGCTGCTAGTATATTTTGGAAGTTAATTCTTTGTCAGTTTCATTTGCTATTATTTTCACCCATTCTGCGGGTTGTCTTTTCACCTTGCTTATAGTTTCCTTTGCTGTGCAAAAGCTTTTAAGTTTAATTAGGTCCCACTTGTTTACTTTTGTTTTTATTTCCTTTATTCTAGGAGATGGGTCATAGAGGATCTTGCTTTGGTTTATGTCATCGAGTGTTCTGCCTATGTTTTCCTCCAAGAGTTTTATAGGTTTTGGTCTTACATTTAGGTCTTTAATCCATTTTGAGTTTATCTTTGTGTATGGTGTTAGGAAGTGTTCTAATTTCATTCTTTTACACGTAGCTGTCCAGTTTTCTCAGCACCATTTATTGAAGAGGCTGTCTTTGTCCCATTGTATATTCTTGCCTTCTTTGTCAAAATTAAGGTACCCATAGGTGCATGGGTTATTTCTGGTCTTTCTATCTTGTTCCACTGGTCTATATTTCTGTTTTGTGCCAGTACTATACTGCCTTGATGAGTGTAGCTTTGTACTATAACCTGAAGTCAGGAAGCTTGATTCCTCCAGCTCCATTCTTCTTTCTCAAGACTGCTTTGGCTTTTCGCAGTCTTTTGTGTCTCTATATGAATTGTGAATTTTTTTTCTAGTTTTGTAAAAAAAAAGAAATGCCATTGGTAATTTGATAGGGATTACATTAAATCTATAGATTGCATTTGGTAGTATAATCATTTTCACAATATTGATTCTTCCTACCCAGGAATGTGGAATATCTCTCCATCTGTTTATATCATCTTTGATTTCTTTCATCAGTGTCTTTAATTTTCTGTGTACAATTCTTTTGTCTCCTTAGGTAAGTTTTTTCCTTGATATTTAATTCTTTTTGTTGCAATGGTGAATGGGATTGATCCCTTAATTGCTCTTTCTGATTTTTCATTGTTAGTTTATAGAAATGCATGTGATTTCTGTGTATTGATTTTGTATCCTGAAACTTTCCTAAATTCACCGATTAGCTCTAGTAATTTTCTGATACTATCTTTAGGATTTTCTATGTACAGTATCATGGCATCTGCAGACAATGAGAGCTTTACTTATTTTCCAATCTGGATTCCTTTTATTTGTTTTTCTTCTCTGATTACTATAGCTAGGACTTCCAGAACTATGTTGAATAATAGTGGCGAAAGTGGACACCCTTGTCTTGTTCCTGATCTTAGGGGGAATGTTTTTGGTTTTTCACCGTTGAGAATAATGTTTGCTATAGGCTTATTATATATGGCCTTTACTATGTTGAGGTAGGTTCCTTCTATGCCCATTTTTTGAAGAGTTGAGTTTGAGTGAACTCCAGGAGTTGGTGATGGACAGGGAGGCCTGATGTGCTGCAATTCATGGGGTCACAAAGAGTCAGACATGACTGAGCAACTGAACTGAACTGAATCATAAATAGGTGCTGAATTTTGTCAAAGGCTTTTTATGCATCTATTGAGATGATCATATGGTTTTTGTCTTTCCATATGTTAATATGGTGCATCACATTGATTGATTTCCATATATTGAAATCTTTGCATCCCTAGAATAAACCCAGCTTGATCATGGTGTAAGAGCTTTTTGTTGTGTTGCTGAATTCTGTTTGCTAAAACTTTGTTGAGGATTTTTGCATCGATGTTCATCCGTGATATTGACCTATAGTTTTCTTTTTTTGTGTTGTCTTTGTCTGGTTTTGGTATCAGGGTGATGATGGCCTCATAGAATAGGTTTGGAAGTGTTCCTTCCTCTGCAATTTTTTGAAAGAGTTTTAGAAGGCTAGGCATTAGCTCTTCTCTAAATGTTTTATTGAATTCTTCTGTGAAGCCATCTGATCCTGGGCTTTTGTTTTTTGGGAGATTTTTGATCACAGCTTCAATTTCAGTGCTTGTAATTGGGTTTTTCATAATTTCTGCTTCTTCCTGGTTCAGTCTTGGAAGATTGAACTTTTCTACAAATCTGTCCATTTCTACCAGGCTATCTATTTTATTGCCATATAGTTTTTCATAATAGTCTCTTATAATTCTTTGTATTTCTGCATTGTCTGTTTAACCACTCCTTTTTCATTTCTAATTTTGTTGATTTGATTCTTCTCTCTTTTTTTCTTTATGAGTCTGGCTAAGGGTTTGTCAGTTTTGTTTGTCTTCTCAAAGGACCAGCTTTTAGTTTTATTAATCTTTACTATTGTTTCTTTCATTTCTTTTTCATTTATTTCTGCTCAGATCTTTGTCTTTCCTTCTACTAATTTTTTTGGGGTTTTTTCTTTCTTTTCCATTTGCTTTAGGTGTGAAGTTAGGCTGTCTATTCAATATTTTTCTTGCTTCTTGAGATAGGATTGTATTGCTATAAACTTCCGTCTTTTGCTTTTGCTGCATCCCATAGGTTTTGAGTTGTCATGTTTTCATTGCCATTTGTTTCTAGACATTTTTTAATTTACCTTTTGATTTCTTTTTTTTAGATTTTTTTCCATTACAATCTTTTTCTTTCTTTTTCATGTTTATTTTTTAAAATATAAATTTATTTATTTTAATTGGAGGCTAATTACTTTACAATATTGTATTGCCATACATCAACATGAATCTGCTATGGGTATATACATGTTCCCCATCCTGAACCCCCCTCCCACCTCCCTCCCTGTACCATCCCTCTGGGTCATCCCAGTGCNGAATCCTCAAGGACAGAGGATCCTGGAGGGCTACAATCCATGAGGGCTGCGAAGAGTCGGACACAACTGAGCAACTAAGCACAGCACGGCAAAGAAGTTTATCACCACTAAAGTGGACTTACAAGAAATGTTACAGGGAATTTGCTAAGTTAAAAAAAACAACAACACTAACTGATAAGAAGAAAACACAGGAAAGTAAAAATCTCATGGGAAAACGTAAGCAAGATACACCCTGAGGAAACCAGAACTGAAAGCGACACATGTACCCTAATGTTCACTGCAGCACTATTTATAGTAGCTAGGACGCAGAAACAACCTAGGTGTCCATCGGTAGATGAATGGACAAGGGAGTTTTGGTGCATACACACAAAGGAATATTATTCAGCTATAAAAAGGAATGCATCTGAGACAGTTCTAATGAGGCAGATGAATCTGGAGTTTAATATACACAGTGAAACAAGTCAGAAAGAGAAAGACAAATAGTGATATTTACATATATATATGGAATTTAGGAAAACAGTACCAATGATCCTACATGCAGGATAGCAGAGGAGACACAGATGTAAAGAACAGACTTTTGGACTCAGTGGAAGAAGGGGAGAATGGGATGACTTGAGAGAATAGCATTAAAACTGGACATTACTATATGTAAAATAGATGGCCAGTGCAAGATTGATACATGAAGCAGGGGTAGCCACAGTCAGTGGTCTGGGACAACCCAGAGGGATAGAGTTGGGAGGGAGATCAGAGGGAGGTTCAGGATGGGGGGGACACGTGTATACCTGTGGCCAATTCATGCTGATGTATAGCAAAAATAATCACAACATTGTAAAGCAATTATCCTCCAACTAAAATAAATAAATTAAATATTTTTAAAAAGGTAGCCAATCAAGCACTTATAAGCTACCATAAAGCTTAAGAGACAAAAGAAGTAAACTTAGCTAAGAAAATACAATAATTTTCTAAGGAAACATAAATAAAAAGACGCAAAATGTGACATCAAAAACATAAAATGTGGTGGGGGTAGTAAAAATGCAGAACTGTGGAATGTATCCAATACGTATATAATTATGACTGATTTGTGCTATTATATGGTAGAAATTAATACAACATTGTAAAGCAATTTTCCTCAAATTAAAAAAGAAATTAAATGAATAAACTTAAGATTGAAATCATATTAAGCCTTTTTCCCAATCACAATGCTATGAAAACAGAAATCAATTACAAGAAAAAAACTGAACCAAAAAAGCATGAAAAATGTGGGAATTAAACAATATACTACCAAACAACCAGTGGGTCATTGAAGAAATCAAAAGTAAAATTAAAAAAATACCTAGAGACAAAGAAAAATGGAAATATTACATACTGAAGTCTTTGAGACGCAGCAAATGTAGTTCTAAGAGGGAAGTCAACAGCAGTCCAGGACTACTTCAAGAAATAATAGAAATCTAATTTTAATGCTAAGGAACTAGAAAAAGAAGAATAAATCAAAGTCCAAAGTTAGTAGATAAAAGAAAATAATAAGATTAGTGCATATAAATGAAATAGAAATTAAAAAGACAATTGTTCAGTCACTAAGTCATGCTGGACTCCTTGAGACCCTATAAACTGCAGCACACCAGGCTTCCGTGTCCTTCACTATCTCCTGGAGTTTGCTCAAACTCACACCCATCGAGTCAGTGATGCCATCCAGCCATCTCATTCTCTGTCGTCCCCTTCTCCTCCTGCCCCCAATCCCTCCCAGCATCAGAGTCTTTTCCAATGAGTCAAGTCTTTGCACGAGGTGGCCAAAGTACTGGAGTTTCAGCTTTAGCATCATTCCTTCCAAAGAAATCCCAGGGCTGATCTCCTTCAGAATGGACTGGTTGGATCTCCTTGCAGTCCAAGGGACTCTCAAGAGTCTTCTCCAATACCACAGTTCAAAAGCATCAATTCTTTGGCGCTCAGCTTTCTTCACAGTCCAACTCTCACATCCATACATGACTACTGGAAAAACCATAGCCTTGACTAGACCGACCTTAGTCGGCAAAGTAATGTCTCTGCTTTTGAATATGCTATCTAGGTTGGTCATAACTTTTCTTCCAAGGAATAAGCGTCTTTTAATTTCATGGCTGCAGTCACCATCTGCAGTGATTTTGGAGCCCCCCAAAAATAAAGGCTGACACTATTTCCCCTGTTTCCCCATCTATTTCCCATGAAGTGATGGACCGGATGCCATGATTTTCGTTTTCTGAATGTTGAGCTTTAAGCCAACTTTTTCACTCTCCACTTTCACTTTCATCAAGAGGTTTTTAGGAATCAAATAATATCAGGAATAAAGATAAATTATAACCAATACCACAAAAATACAAAGAATGGTAAGAGAATACTATGAACAAAAATATGCCAACAAATTGGACAACCTAGAAAAAACAGATAAACATACAGTCTACCAAATGGAATAGTGAGGAAACAGAAAAATGGACTGATTACTAGCAAGGAGACTGAATACAAATCAGAAACCTCCCAATAAACAAAAGGCTTAGACCAGATGGCTTCACTGGTGAATCATCCTAAACATTCGAAAAAGCTTTAATACCTATCCTTCTCAAACTCAGGGACCCCAGGTGGTGCTAGCAGTAAAGAACTGCCTACCAATGCACCAGACATAAGAGACAAGGGTTCAGTCCTTGAGTCAGGAAGATCCTCTGGAGGAGAGCATGGAAACCCACTCCAGTATTCTTGCCTGGAGAATCCAGTGAATAGAGGCCCCAGCAGGCTATAGTCCATAGGGCTGCAAAGAGTCAGACACAACTGAAGTGACTTAGCATACATGCACGCTTCTCAAACTCTTCCCGACCACCACCCCCTCACCAAAAAATGAATAGGAAGGAATGCTTCCAAACACTTTTTATGATGCCATGATTACCCTGACACCAAAACCAGACAAGGACAACATCAAAAAGCAAACCTGTATACAGGCCAATATCCCTGATGAACACAGAGGTAAAAATCTTCAACAACATATTAACGAATTGAATTTGACAATACATTAACAGGATTATACACCACAATCAATTGGGATTTACTCCAGGGATCAAGGATGGTTCTACATCTAAAATCTATGTGGTACATCACACTAACAAAGGATAAAAATATGATCATCTCAATGCAGAAAAAGCTTTTAATAAAATTCAAGATTCATTTACCATAAAAATTCTCAATAAAGTGGTTGTAGAGGGAATATGCCTGTGTGCTAAGTCGCTTCAGTCACGTGTGACTCTTTGTGACCCTAGGGACCATACCCTGCCAGTCTCCTCTGTCCAAGGATAAAGGGATTACTTCAGCATACCAAAGGCCATATATGACAGACCCACAGCTAACACCATAGCCAACAGTGAAAAGCTAAATGCTATTCTTCTAAGACCAAAAATAAAACAAGGATGTCCACTCTCACCACTTTTATTCAAAAAAGTACTCAAAGTCCGAGCTACAGCAATTAGGCAAGCCAATTAAATAAAAGCATCCAAATTAGAAACAAAGAAGTAAAACTGTCATGGTTTGCAGATGACATGATACTATATTTAGAAACCCCTAAAGACCCCACCAAAAAAAAAAATCAGAACTAATCAATGAACTCAGCAAAGTTCCAGGATATTAAATCAATACACAGAAATCCGTGGCATTTCTTGTACAACAGTATTGAAATACCAGAAAAAGAAATTAAGAAAACAACCCAATTTACAACTGTATCAAAAAGAATAAAATATCCAGGATTAAATTTAACCAAGGAGATAACAGGCTTGTACACTGAAAACTCTAACACTGATGAAAGAAAGTAAAGAAGACTCAAGTAAGTGAAAAAACATTCCATGCTCAAGGANACATGACTACTGGAAAAACCATAGCCTTGACTAAATGGACCTTTATTGGCAAAGTAACGTCTCTGCTTTTTAATATGCTGTCTAGCTTGGTCATCAGAGAAGGCGGTGGCAACCCACTCCAGTACTCTTGCCTGGAAAATCCCATGGACGGAGGAGCCTGGTGGGCTGCAGTCCATGGGGTTGCTAAGAGTCGGACACGACTGAGCGACTTCACTTTCACTTTTTTACTTTCATGCATTGGAGAAGGAAATGGCAACCCACTCCAGTGTTGTGGCCTGGAGAATCCCAGGGATGGGGGAGCCTGGTGGGCTGCCGTCTCTGGGGTCGCACAGAGTCAGACATGACTGAAGCGACTTAGCAGCAGCAGTAGCAGCAGCTTGGTCATAGCTTTTCTTCCAAGGAGCAAGTATCTTTTAATTTCATGGGGGCAGTCACCATCTGCAATGATTTTGGAGCCCCCCAAAATAAAGTCAGCCACTGTTTCCCCATCTATTTCCCATGAAGTGATGGGACCAGATGCTATGATCTTTTCTGAATGTTGAGCTTTAAGCCAACTTTTTCACTCTCCCCTTTCACTTTCATCAACAGGCTCTTTAGTTCTTCTTCACTTTCTGTCATAAGGGTGGTGTCATCTGTATATCTGAGGTTATTGATATTTCTCCTGGAAATCTTGATTCCAGCTTGTGCTGCTTCCAGCCCAGCATTTCTCATGATGTACTCTGCATAGAAGTTAAATAAACAGGGTGACAATAAACAGCCTTGATGTATTCCTTTCCCAATTTGGAACCAGTCTGTTGTTTCATGTCCAGTTCTAACTGTTGTTTCTTGACCTGAATACAGATTTCTCAGGAGGCAGGTCAGGTAGTCTGGTATTGCCATTAAAAAAAAAATTTCCGTAGTTTATTGTAGTCCATTCAGTCAAAGGCTGTGGAATAATCAATAACGCAGAAATAGATGTTTCTCTGGAACACTCTTGCTTTTTTTATGATCCAACAGATGTTGGCAATTTGATCTCTGGTTTCTCTGCCTTTTCTAAATCCTTCTTGGGCATCTGGAAGTTCATGGTTCACGTACTGTCAAAGCCTGGCTTGGAGAATTTTGAACACTATTTTGCTAGCATGTGAGATGAGTGTAATTGTACGGTAATTTGTGCATTCTTTGGCATTGCCTTTCTTTGGATTGGAATGAAAACTGACTTTTTTCAGTCCTGTGGTCACTGGTGAGTTTTCCAAATGTGCTGGCATATTAAGTGCAACACTTTCACAGCATCATCTTTCAGGATTTGACATAGCTCAACTGGAACTCCATCACCTCCACTAGCTTTGTTCGTAGTGATGCTTTCTAAGGCCCACTTGACTTCACATTCCAGGATGTCTGGCTCTAGGTGAGTGATCACACCATCATGATTATCTGGGTCATGAAGATCTTTTTTGTATAGTTCTTCTATGTATTCTTGCCACCTCTTCTTAATATCTTCTGCTTCTGTTAAGTCCATACCATTTCTGTCCTTTATTGCCTGCCATCAGAACAAGGCCTAGTTTCCCCCTCAGTTAGTCTCTCCCATCGGGAAGCTTCTATAAGCTTCTTATCCTTATCCATCAGAGAGCAGACAGAATAAAAACCACAGTCTCAGAAAACTAAACAAATTGATCACATGGACCAGAGCCTTATCTAACTCAATGAAACTATGAGCCATGCCTTTGCTGCTGCTGCTGCTAAGTCGCTTCAATTGTGTCCAACTCTGTGCGACCCCATAGACGGCAGCCTATCAGGCTCCCCCGTCCCTGGGATTCTCCAGGCAAGAACACTGGAGTGGGTTGCCACCTCCTTCTCCAATGCATGAAAGCGAAAAGTGAAGTCACTCAGTCGTGTCCGACTCCTAGCGACTCCATGCACTGCTGTCCCCCAGGTTCCTCCGTCCATGGGATTTTCCAGGCAAGAGTACTGGAGTGGGTTGCCATTGCCTTCTCCGATGAGCCATGCCTTTGCTGCTGCTGCTGCTAAGTCGCTTCAGTTGTGTCCGACTCTGTGCGACCCCGTAGACGGCAGCCTATCAGGCTCCTCCGTCCCTGGGATTCTCCAGGCAAGAACACTGGAGTGGGTTGCCATTTCCTTCTCCAATGCATGAGAGTGAAAAGTGAAAGTGAAAGTCGCTCAGTCCTGCCCAACCCCCAGCGACCCCATGGACTGCAGCCCACCAGGCTCCTCCATCCATGGGATTTTCCAGGCAAGAGTACTGGAGTGGGGTGTTATTGCCAGATGTGTATAAGAGACAGACAAAGTGCTACGCCACAAAACAAATCAAAACACATTTAAAACAACTGGAATAATAGAATGTATGTTTTCAGACCACAAAGGAATTAAATTNCAACCCCCAGCGACCCCATGGACTGCAGCCCACCAGGCTCCCCCATCCATGGGAGTTTCCAGGCAAGAGTACTGGAGGCCACCCAAAATGGATGGGTTATGGTGAAGAGTTCTGAAAAAGCATGATCCACGGGAGGAGGGAGTGACAAACCACTTCAGTATTCTTGCCTTGAGAACCCCATGAACAGCCTGAAAAGGTCACTATCTCAGCCCCCAGTAATTGAATATTGACACTGGACTTAAGCTCTGCTCTTGGCTCTGACATCTGGTTCTTCATCTTGGTTTGACCTCTAGGATCCCTCTTGGTATCCTCTTGTTTGAATGACTTCTAATGACTGTGAAGCCCATCCATATTGCCTTCCTCTGTGCTTGGCATGGCTTGTTCCCTCAATGCCCAGTCTTAGTACTGTTAGGACTCACCCTTAGTGTTTCAGTAGGTGAAGTCCTTGTTGCATAAGGATATGACCCAGTGACCTCCCAAGGGTCCTCCAAATGGCTTGTGTGAAACTGGAAACTACTGCCTACCAAGAACTATTCTTATAAACATTTATAACCCCAGTATCAACATGGAGCTATATTCCTCCATGGTGACAGAAAACAAGTGTGTGCCAGAGCCTCTGTATTCCATGGCTGCCTTTTGTCTAGAAGTTCCTTTTCACTCAGAAGGACTGGTTCTGAGTGTTTATAATATTCTATTTTTAAAAATGGTACTACAAAAAAAAATAAAATAAAAATAGTACTACAGATATGCTTTGAGGTAAACCCATCTTATTTCTTGTCCAAATTCTCCATTTCATTTTTCTTAATTTATCTTCTCTCTTGATGAGTATGTTCTTTCTTTCTCCCTTCAAAATGAGCCAATTACAGTTTTCCATTTGAAAATAAATTTCATCATGCTTTGTTTCCTGTTTTCTAAATGACTCAGATCTAGCTGAGAATTTTGTTAGCAGCTCCAAAGTATGAGGCACTGTAATTCTCCTGGAAGGTGAAAAGTGAAAAGTATAGGAGCAAGTCTAGCCTTTGACCTGAGGCTCTAACACTAGAATCTTACAACCGAGTGTATCATGTGATTTTGACTGATCTACAGGCTGACATTTTCCCCCACCAAAGAGGTATTCAGAGACTTCAGACTTGGTAAATCACCACCATAACCTCTGTGCCATACAGACCCATAAAAGTAATAAATGTGAGTGTCGTGAGAATTACTTGTTATTCAAATCTTTAAGTTTATGGTCTTGCTTGCATTATTGTTTTATGAAGCAACAATAAGTCTCTATAACATTTCATCCTTAAAGAAGTGTGGAGATGTCAATTTGATCTAAATATCAAATTACTACCAGAATGAGATTACAGGATATTTTTTGCAGAGTGCTTATGTGAACATCATCACAATATGTTTATTATGTTAACTGGGCTTACATATTTGGGCAGCCTACCTAGTTTAGTGGACTGAGTACTAGATTGGTAGTACAGTTCTCCTGGATTCTAACTTCAGTTCTACTGCTCATTGGCTCTGGGTCTATTGTTTCTTTGCCTTTGGCCTTGTAAAACGTAAAAGCAGGAAAAGAATAAGGCATGGCCAGTTTAGTTCTTAATATTTAATTTGAGGAATTGTTACCTGCAGGGACAGTTATTCTTTTCTTTTCTTTTTACTTTATTTTACTTTACAATACTGTATTGGGGCAGTGCATCAATGGCTCCTCCTCCTTGTTCCCTGACCTCCCCTTGGCCCTTTACCACATGTTCCATCTTCTCCCTAACAAACGCATTTTTGTGGTCCATAGAACAGTAACCACTATGCTAGGAACCAAATAAGTGAACAACTCAGATCCATTCTGGGTTTGTTTGCCTATTTATTCAGATGGCACTTACGCGTCTTTTCTAAAGTTAGGCTGCCCAATCATAAAGGTGATTTTGGACTACAGTAAAAAGGTTTAGAATAATGATAAGAATGCCACAGATGATCAAGTTAAGAACCAGTATTCTTTTATCCAGAGAATGCAAAACGTATCTGAGATGGGGATGAGCTTATTGCAATCTGCTTCAACTGTTTGAAAGATTATAGTTTGAATAATGTCTTTGTTCCTTATCCCCACTAAGATTAGGACAAGAAAAGAATCATGAAGGAATTATGTTACATACAGGTAGAGAGGTCTATTAAGACATCAAACAGGTAGATGCCTTCTGTAAAGAGAAAAAAGATTCTGATCTGTGACAGCTTTCCTAGAGTCAGAGAAGTAAACTGTCACTTCAGAACTCATCATGTCCATCAATTTCCCAGAATTAGAAAGTTTGATATGCTGCTGCTTTGTATACTGACATAGGACATTGGGAAAGGTGAGTCTCCAGGTTCAATGTAGTTTTTCATGTTTGTTTTTCTTTTTAGGGGTACAAAAAAAAATAATATGACTGTTAAAATCAACTTTTGTATTTTTTGCCAAATATGAATTCTGATCACATCGAATTGGAGATGAGTAATGTTAATTGACTTCACTACCGTGGGATGTTTTCATATCTATTGAGGATTTACTGCATGTATTTCGATTTTAATTTTCTGTCTTACCGTCTTGTTCGTAATTAAAGCTATTAAATATTGAAAATGACATTTGAAATTGTCATCTGGTTTTAAATTGCTTGTGAGGTTATTCATGAGTAGTTTATAAAACCGAATGGATTGTATGTAGCCATACTTTCTTGTCATTCTATGAATTTGAAGAATGTCTGAAGAATGTCTGCAGTTATGCCTTAAAGATTTATACAAATGATGTCCAATATTTATCTCAATAGATGTGCTTTCAATTTGTAAAAAAGGAAGAAATGTGGTAGCCCTCCTTTGTGCCTTATTTCAGGCTCTTTTAATCCTTGCAGCGAGAACACATTAATGCTGAATAGAAGCCTATCTGTATATTTAGACTTATTTCCTCTTTCCTTTGAAAGAGAGGGCAGATAATCACCATTCCATGTGATTCTATCCCTTAAATACTAAATCCCTATATCATTGTCTTCTTCCCCCACCCCCCTGTCCCGAGTCCTCACTGGTCTGTTTCCTAAAGACTTAATTACCATTGCTGCCCCTCTGATTTTATGGTGAATGGCAATTCTGACACCTCCGACCCTGAGAAGCAGAGAATTATTGGCTTTATCTTTGCACTAAGAATTTAAATGCAGTGGAATGTACAAGTAGAAATAGGTCATTTTTCTTCTGCACAACACCAGTTGCAAGACTTTTTTCATAAAAAGCAGAGTATCAGTTTTCAATTGAAAACACATTTTTGTAAAGCATGAAAAAAATGGAATCTCAAGTGCCGTTGCTGTCAGAAAGATGAATGCCTCTTCTATTTTGAAGTAGCTGCCAACAAATATGAAGACTAGGTATCATTTCTCTCCTTGGTGAACTGTCAGGCTCCTTTTTATGAATCTGGCACATTACAGGTGGCTGAAGTAAATTCTCGTTGTTAGTAACTGGTCCAAACACTTGTTTCACTACCTATGGCTTATAGTCCTGTTGCCTCGGATCAAAGGATATTCTGAGTTGTACACCACATAATGCAGATAACTGAATTTTTATTAAGGTGAAATCTCATAACATAAAATTAGCCATTTTATAGTGAAGAATCTAGTGGCATTTAGTACATTCACAATATTGTATAACTAGCATTTATGCCAAGTTCTACAATATTTTCATTGCCCCATTAAGAAATCCCATACTGGACTTCCTTAGTGGCACAGTGGATAGGAATCTGCCTTTCAATACAGGAGCACATTAGGAAGATCGTATAGTGATGCTGAGCAACTCAGCCCATGAGTCACAACTACTGAAGCCCATGCTCCTAGAGCCTGTGCTCCACAACAAGAGTACATGTGTGCTAAGTCACTTCAGTCATGTCTGACTCTTTGCAACCCTATGGACCGTAACCTGCCAGATTCCTCTGCTCATGGGATTCTCCAGGCAAGAAACCTGGAGTGGCTTGCCATTTCCTACTCCAGGGAATTTTTCCAAGTCAGGTATTGAACCCATGCCTCTTACGTCTCCTGCAGTGGCAGGCAGGTTCTTAACCACCAGCGCCAAAGAGAAGCCACTGCAATGGGAAGCCCACACCCTGCCACAAAGAGTGGCCCCTGCTTGCTGCGACTAGAGAAGGTCTGTGGAGAGCAGCAAAGACCTGGCACAAGTCAAAAGAAAAAAAAAAAAGGCAATCCCATACCTGCCTCCCTCCAGATTTTGGTAACCATCAATCTGTTTTTTGTCTTATAAATTTACCTATTCTGTAAATCATATCAGTTCAGTTCAGTCGCTCAGTCATGTCCAATTCTTTGCAACTCCATGAATCGCAGCATACCAGGCCTCCCTGTCCATCACCAACCCCCGAAGTTCATTCAAACTCAGGTCCATCGAGTCGGTGATGCCATCCAGCCAATTCATCCTCTATCGTCCCCTTCTCCTCCTGCCCCCAATCCCTCCCAGCATCAGAGTCTTTTTCCAATGAGTCAGCTCTTCGCATGAGGTGGCCAAAGTACTGCAGTTTCAGCTTTAGCATCATTCCTTCCAAAGAAATCCCAGGGCTGATCTCCTTCAGAATAGACTTGTTGGATCTCCTTGCAGTCCAAGGGACTCTCAAGAGTCTTCTCCAACACCACAGTGCAAAAGCATCAATTCTTTGGCGCTCAGCTTTCTTCACAGTCCAACTCTCACATCCATACATGACTACTGGAAAAGTCATAGCCTATAGAATGTTGCTTTTGTATCTGACTTATTTCACTGGACACAGTGTTTTCAAGGTTTGTCCACATTGTACCATTATCAGCACCTCATTCCTTTTTTTATGACTGAATAATATTTTTTTATGTGTGCCTGTGTACATACTAAGTTGCTTTAGTTATGTCCAACTGTTTGTAAACCCATGGGCTGTAGACCACCAGACTCGTCTGTCCATGAGGATGGAGTGGGTTGCCATGCCCTCCTCCATCTGTTATATGTGTATACCATAATTCGTTTATCCATTCATCTATTAATGGGTTGTTTCCCTCTGTTGGTTATTGTGAATAATACTGCTATGAAATTCATATACAAGTATTTGTTTGAGTACCTGTTTCAATTCTTTTGGTTATATACCTGTGATGGAACTACTGGGTCATAAAATAAATTCTGTTTAAACTTTTAAGAAATTGATAAACTGTTTTCCTAAATTTACTTCTGAAGGGGAAAACCCATGGCATTAATGCAATGAACATTATCTAAGCAGGAGGAGCACATCCCTGTGAGCCTTTAAGGAGAATTTTCTGAAGAATCAAAGGGCATAAAGTTATTGACAGCAAAGGTATTTTAGCCAACTGACCTCTGCTCCTGGACAGACAAAACTAAAGCAATAATCCAGGTAAGTTTCTGCCACGTGAGTTCCTTGAAATACTTCCATCAGTGCAGATCTATTGCCCTTTGGCCTTGTTTGTACTATAATTAACCGCAAAGTCAATTAAGAGAATTGCTTTAAGGGAAAAAGCCAATTCTGATGAGGTCTGTTCCGAGGGAAAAAAAAAAANCACAGCATGCCAGGCCTCCCTGTCCATCACCAACTCTCGGAGTTCACTCAGACTCATGCCCAGCGAGTCAGTGATGTCATCCAGCCATCTCATCCTAGGTCGTCCTCTTCTCCTCCTGCCCCCAATCCCTCCCAGCATCAGAGTCTTTTCCAATGAGTCAACTCTTCCTGTCTCTAGTGCAGGGAAAAATGAATTGCAGAACCTCAATGAAAACAAAATCCATGAATATTGCCATACCCATCTAATCTTGCATTCTGACTGAAGCAGAAGTTCAAAGGGAGTTTTATGGAAGGGAACCTTGGTTTCTTCAATATCAGTCCTCAGGAATATATTTCACTTTCCATAAGTAAACTGCTATCAGTCCACTAGAGATAGGGTTTACCTGACCCTTTGGAATCTATTTCTGTAACCAATGTATTCCCAACTTTGCAGTCTATGACTTACAATGGAAAGTATCCTTTCATTTTATACTAGAATTATGACAGCATTCTCTTCTACTGACATGTGTGCTGGAAATTCACTTCTCTCAAAGTGCCCTCAACAATATCTGAAACTTTGTTTGTACTACTTTTGTTGGCTCTCTGAAATAGAGCTTTCCATGTGTCCCCTCTGGCCTTCTCCTTGCTGCTTTCACCTTCAGGAATGTTCTTCTGTCATGGACTTAGTTCTCCCCACCAATGCCCACTGTTGCCCCCACTTTATCTTTGAGAAAAATAAACTCTTCCCTTTGGCCCAAAGAGAACATCCTGATAATACTCCCCACTTTTCAGTGTGGCTAAGAAGTAGATACAAGGCTTTTCCAGGCTAGGGGTACCTTACCCAAGACCTCAAGTGTTGATTATTTTCTTCTCTGAGCTGCTGTTGTCCATATTGCCATTCCTGAAAAAACCAGAAGCTTAATGATGCTACTGCCCTGAAAATAGCTGACCACCTGCACAAACCTGCTCTTCATATTTCAAGATCTAGGGACAAATGGATCCTTAATCCAGAGACACATGGAAGCCCTTCCTTCCACAGTATGTAATATCACTTTTTTCCCTACATGGGGCTTAACCATGTCTCAAGATTATTGATGGTGGAAATATCCATTCGCTAAAAGCAAAAGCCTATATTCACTCAACCACCAAGTCCAACTGGTATCCCCTGGTTCCAATAATACAATCTCAAAATGATACACAGTGGCCAAAGTCAGGGTCATCTCTTAACCATGGTCACATTTTTACATTTGTGCTTTCTACTATTACTGTTTCTTGGGTGCAGGGATCTCTAGATGCAATAATGTGTCAGTCAGGGTCCAGCATGTGGCTGGACATGGATTGCATACACCATGTAGGCAACTGAAGGAAGTTAGTAATGCACTGTTTACAAGGTATGGGCAAGGTTTATAGACATCAGCAAGGAATAAAGCAGTATGTGGGGAGGACAATGGGGAGCTGTTACTGCCCACAAGTCTTAAGTGGGCAAGGGAGGATATATTTCCCAGAACCCTAAAGACTATGAAGAAGCTCTCTGACAAGAGTGGCAGCTTGCAGTAGATAGACGCAGCCAACCCTGCACACCATGGTAGAGAAGGAGCTGGGGAACAAAGATCCCAACCTCACTCCCCTCCAAACCCAGTCTCCTGCCCCCAGGTTTCTCATCACCACCTCACTGGCCAAACCCAACCCTGGCCAGAGGGAAAGGGAGTTTGTTGATAATGTGCATATTAGTCAGCCTCCTAAGGCCAGAGCAGGGCACAGAAGGATAACAGTTAGACATGAACAGGCAAAAGAAGGTGTCTAGGAAAACTACTTATGAAACTCAACAGCTTTAATTTTTCTATTTCGTAGAAGTTTCATAAAATGTTCTAATATTACTATAAGTATTCTACCAGTAAACTCACCTCTTCTTTGCCTCTTGATTTCAAAATCCTTAACCATATGCCCAAAAGTCATTTCTTTACAAATGTAATATCCCTAATGATTATTGTTGGTCCCTACACAGCAGCAGCCCTTGCTCCTCAAGCATTTTATTGTATTTCTGTGCTCCTTCTGATCTCTCTCATAGTTTCCTTAAGGTGCAGCAATTAAAACTGTACACTTTATTCTAGAAACTTGCATCCTGGGGTAAGAATAAGACATTCTAAATCAATCAGAGTTTTAAGAGCAGTAAAGCTAAAAAAAATTAGGAAAACAAAAATTACAGCAGTATTAAAAATTACAACAATTAAGAGGTAGTTAGGAATTATTAGGAATTAGCTCAACATGAACTATAAACTGAAATTCATAGCAGGCCTTGGAGTAGAAGTCTCCATAAGTTTTAATATATTTTTGATGGCTTGAAAGTGATCTTGTTTGGGGGGAGTATTTTGCATTTGTTGTTCAGTCACTCAGTAATGTCCGACTCTTGGAGACCCCGTGAACTGCAGCATGCCAGGCTTCCCTGTACTTCACCATCTCCTGGAGCTTGCTCAAACTTTTGTCCGTTGAGTCAGTGATACCATCCAACCATCTTTTCCTCTGTCATCCTTTTCTTTTCTTGCCTTCAGTCTTTCCAACATCAGGTCTTTTCTAATGAGACAGCTCTTCACATCAGATGGCCAAAGTATTGGAACTTCAGCGTCAGTCCTTCCAGTTAATATTCAGGATTGATTTCCTTTACGATTGACTGGTTTGATCTCCTTGCTACCAAGAGGCTCTCAAAAGTCTCCAAACCCACAGTTCAAAAGCATCAATTCTCCAGCACTCAGCTTTCCTTATGGTCATGCATGACTAGATGCATGACTACTGGAAAAACTAAAGCTTTGACTAGACGGACTTTGGTGGCAAAGTAATATCTCTGCTTCTTAATATGCTGTCTAGGTTGGTCATAGCTTTTCTTCCAAGGAGCAAATGTCTTTTAATTTCATGGCTGCAATCACCATCTGCCGGAGAAGGCAATGGCACCCCACTCCAGTACTCTTGCCTGGAGAATCCCAGGGATAGGGGAACCTGGTGGGCTGCCGTCTCTGGGGTCGCACAGAATCGGACACGACTGAAGTGACTTAGCAGCAGCAGCAGTCACCATCTGCAGTGATTTTGGAGCCCAAGAAAATAAAGTCTCTCACTGTTTCCATTGTTTCCTCACCTGTTTGCCATGAATTGATGTGCCTGGATGCCATGATATTCGTTTTTTGAATGCTGAGTTTTAAGCCAGATTTTTCACTCTCCTTGTTCACTTTCATCGAGAGGCTCTTTAGTTCTTCACTTTCTCCTGTATATCTGAGATTATTGATATTTCTCCCAGCTATCTTGATTCCAGCTAGTGCTTCATTCAGCTTGGCATTTCTCATGGTGTACTCTGCATATAAGTTAAATAAGTAGGGTGACAATAAACAGCATTGATGTACTCCTTTCCCGATTTGGAACCAGTCTGTGCTCCGATGTCTAGTTCTAACTGTTGCTTCTTGACCTGCATACAGGTTTTGCAGAAGGTAGGTAAGATATTGTGATCCACACAGTCAAAGGTTTTAGCATAGTCAGTGAAGCAGAAGTAGATGTTTTTCCTGGAATTCTCTTGCTTTTTCTATGATCCAATGGATGTTGGCAGTTTGATCTCTGGTTCCTCTGCCTTTTCGAAATCCAGCTTGAACATTTGAAAGTTCATGGCTTATATACTGTTGAAGCCTAGATTGAAGAATTTTGAGCATTACTTTGCTAGTGTGAGATGAGAGCAATTGTGTGGTAGTTTGGACATTCTTTGGCATTGCCTTTCTTTGGGATTGGAATGAAAACTGACCTTTTCCAGTCCTGTGGCCATTGCTGCATTTTCCAACTTTGCTGACATATTGAGTGCAGCACTTTTACAGCATCATCTTTTCAGGATTTGTAGCTCAACTGGAATTCCATCACCTCCACTAGCTTTGTTCATAGTGATGCTTCCTAAGGCCCACTTGACTTCACATTCCAGGATGTTTGGCACTAGGTGAGTGATCACACCATCGTAGTTATCTGGGTCATTAAGATCTTTTTTGTATAGTTCTGTGTACTTTTGCCACCTCTTAATATCTTCTGCTTCTGTTAAGTCCATACCATTTCTGTCCTTTATTGAGCCCATCTTTGTATGAAATGTTCCTTTGGAATCTATAATTTTCTTGACGCGATCTCTAGTCTTTCCCACTCTATTGTTTTCTTCTATTTCTTTTCACCGATCTCTTAGGAAGGCTTTCTTATCTCTTCTTGCTATTCTTTGGAACTCTGCATTCAGATGGGTGTATCTTTCTTTTTCTCCTTTGCCTTTTATAGCATAATTAATTAACACTTAGGACTAGATATGAAATGTGCCTAAATCTAGCACCCAAATAAAATTCTAAATGTAATAATATCAGCAAAGTCAGAAAGGGGTAAGGATGAGGATGTGGATGGCGAGGAAAGAAAAATCAATTAAATATTCCATTCTGTTTGAGAAGAAGTAGCTATTAATTTTTGTGTGTCTGCATAAAAATGTAGGCTTAAATATATAAGGACCACCATTATCGCTATAAAAATAGGAATAAAAATTTTAAAACAGTAAATAGAATAAATTACAAAAGTTACTATCTAGACAAAATCAGGAAAGGAAAAAACATGCAAGAAGAAAGCATAAGTTGGAAACATAAAATATGACAGTCATAGCACATTCTTCCTCATTACCCATCTGGAATTCATCTTTGACTCCTCTCTCATTCATCATGTCTATGTGGTTGACTCACTTGGATTTTCCTTGAAAATATCTCTTATGTCTGACCTTTCTGTTCCTATTGCCACCCCTCTAGCTCCTTTGACCCTGAACTAATGTAATGGCTTTAGCACAACATAGCTCACCTTGGCCTTCTTGCAGAAACTAGAGCTATCTTCATAAAGCATAATATCACAACCCTGCTCAAAACCCTTCTAGGTTCCCCCTTCCTTACCATTTACCCTTGCTATCTGATTTTTAAGACCGTCTATAATATGACCCTTACTGTGTTTCATTTATTCTAAGACACCTTTTTTTTTGTTAGCGATGTGATTTTTTTAATTTGCTATATTTTAAGCAGTTTTAGGTTTATGGAATGATTGAGTAGAAAGTACAAAGAGTTCCTGTACAACCTCTCATTGCCCTCCCCACTGTTTCTCCTCTTATAAACATTATGCTATAATATACTATATTTACTTCAATTGATTAACCAATATTGATACATTAATTATAACAGAAGTCTATAGGTTGCATCTGGATAGTTAACGTGAATCTACGATTACAGTATCATACGAAATCATTTCACTTTCTTAAAAAATCCCATGTGTTCTGCCTAGTCATCCATTCCCCACCTCACTCTAGCCACCTGAACTTCCTAGCAACTACTGACCTTTTTCCTGTCTCCAAAGTCTTGCCTTTTCTAGAATGTCAAAGCGTTGGAATGATACACTTATAGTTTGTCAGACTGGCTTCTTTCACTTAGCAGTATGCTTTAAAGTTCTGCCATATCCTGTGCTCTTGAGCATGCATTTCTTTTATTGATCAATAATATGTTACCCCATGAATATACCACCGTTTATCCATCTATTTCTTTTATTGGAATATAGTTGCTTTACACTGCTGTGTCAATTTCTGCTACGTAGCAAAGTAAATCAGCCATATATATACATATATCACCTCTTTTTGGATTTCCTTCCCTTTCCATCACCACAGAGCAAGGAATAGAGTTCCCTGTGCTACACACTAGTTTCTCATTAGTTACCTATTTTATACATAGTAGTGGTATATATCAGTCCCAGTCTCCCAGTTCATCCCACCCCCTCATCTCCCCTTGATATCCATGTTTGCTCTCTATGTTCATGTGTCTATTTCTGCTGTCCATATAGGATAATCTTTAGCATTTTTCCAGATTCCACATATATGTGTTAATATACACTATTTGTTGTTCTCTTTCTGGCTTACTTCACTCTGTATGACAATCTTTAGGCCCATATACGTCTCTGCAAATGATACAGTTTCATTCCTTTCTATGGCTGAGCAATATTCTGTTGTATATATCTACCACATTTTCTTTATCTAGTCTTCTGTTGATGGACATTTACGTTGCCTCCATGTCCTAGCTATTGTAAATAGTGCTGAAGTGAACACTGGGGTGCATATGTCCTTTCAAATTCCGGTTTTCTCTGGATGTATGCCTAGGAGTGCAATTGCTGGGTTATATGATAGGTCTGTTTTCAGTTTTTTAAAGAACCTCCACACTGTTCTCCATAGTGGTTGTAGCAATTTACATTCTAACCCACATTGCAGGAGGGTTCCCTTTTCTGTACACCCTCTCCAGCATTTATTGTTAGTAGACTTTTTGATGACGGCCCTTCTGACTGGTGTGAAATGATACCTCATTGTAGTTTTGATTTGCATTTCTTTAATAATTAGTGATGCTGAGCATCTTTTCATGTTTTCGTTGGCCATCTGGAGAAATGTAAAACACATTTTTTAAACAATGAAAGCATCTCTGAAATCAGAGTGCATCTTGCAATTGATACACTTGTGCCATCTTAGATTTGATAAAATATTGTTCTCTTCTCAGTCCTTGGCTTGGAAATAGGACACCTATATCTTACAAAAAACAACTTCTCATTTTGCTGTGCTGTGACTCTTTCATAGCTCCAAAATTTTGTTCAGACATTTCTCACTGTCTAGGTATTCCTGTTCTGCTGTATCTTTTCTTATTTACTCCATCTGTAAGGCCCAGCTCAAAGGCCATCTCCTCGATGAATGCCTTGTTCACTATCATAGCTGGAAAAAAACCTTCCCTTTGAAACCTCTCAGTTCTTTCTTTGTAATACTAGCAACTCTCATAAAATAGATCCATTTAGTTTAAATATTTGTATACATTTTTGGTCTGTAAACAGGAGTCCAAGAGTTCTGCAAACGACTTGAGAAGGCAATGAAAATTGTGACATTCTGTGAAAGAGTGTAGGCTTGTTTTATTAATGTACTCCAGGACATTTGAGCAGTTTCTTTAAAATCTGCAGTGCTATCATTCCAGAACTCAGTTAGAGCCCTGCTTTGAACTGCCCTCTGCTGGGAGGGATTGGGGGCAGGAGGAGAAGGGGACGACAGAGGATGAGATGGCTGGATGGCATCACTGACTCGATGGACATGAGTCTGAGTGAACTCTGTGAGTTGGTGATGGACAGGGAGGCCTAGCCTGCTGCAATTCAATGGAGTCGCAAAGAGTCGGACATGACTGAGCGACTGAACTGAACTAGAGGTGATGCATCATCATTGAGCCAGTTCAGTTCAGTCGCTCAGTTGTGTCTGACTCTTTGCAACCCCTGTGGACTGCAGCATGCCAGGCTTCCCTGTCCTTCACCAACTCTCAGAGCTTTCTCAGACTCATGTCCATCTAGTTGGTGATGCCATCCAACCATCTCATCCTCTGTCATCCTCTTCTCTTCCTGCCCCCAATCCCTCCCAGCATCAGGGTCTTTTCTAATGAGTCAGCTCTTCACATGAGGTGACCAAAGTACTGGAGTTTCAGCTTTAGCATCATTCCTTCCAAAGAAGACTCAGGACTGATCTCCTTTAGAATGGACTGGTTGGATCTCCTTGTAGTCCAAGGGACTCTCAAGAGTCTTCTCCAACACCACAGTTCAAAAGCATAGCATCAATTCTTTAGCACTCAGCTTTCTTTAGTCCAACTCTCACATGCATGCATGACTACTGGAAAAACCATAGCTTTGACTAGACGGACCTTTGTCAGCAAAATAATGTCTGCTTTTTAATATGCTGTCTAGTTTGATCATAGCTTTTCTTCCAAGGAGCAAGCATTTTTAAATTTCATGACTGCAGTCATCATCTGCAGTGATTTTGGAGCCCCCCAAAATAAAGTCTGTCACTGTTTCCATTGTTTCCCTATTTGCCTTGACGTGATGGGACCAGATCCTATGATCTTAGCTTTCTGAATGTTAAGTTTCAAGCCAGCTTTTTCACTCCTCTTTCACTTTCATCAAGAGGCTCTTTAGTTCTTCTTCGCTTTCTGCTATAAGGGTGATGTCATCTGCATATCTGCTGCTGCTTCTGCTAGGTCAGTTCAGTTGTGTCCGACTCTGTGCAACCTCATAGATGGCACCCTGCCAGGCTCCCCCGTCCCTGGGATTCTCCAGGCAAGAACACTGGGGTGGTTTGCCATTTCCTTCTCCAATGCATGAAAATGAACTCACTTAGTCGTGTCCAACTCTTCACGACCCCATGGACTGCCGCCTACCAGGCTCCTCCATCCATGGGATTTTCCAGGCAAGAGTACTGGGATGGGGTGCCATCGTCTGGATATCTGAGGTTATCAGTATTTCTCCTGGCAATCTTGATTCCAACTAGTGCTTCATCCAGACCGGCATTTCCCATGATGTACTCTGCTTATAAGTTAGATAAGCAGGGTGAAAATATACAGCCTTGACGTACTCCTTTCCCGATTTGGAACCAGTCTGTTGTTCCATGTCTAGTTCTATTGCTTCTTGATCTGCATACAAATTTCTCAGGAGGCAGGTAAGGTGGTCTAGTATTGCCATCTCTTGAAGAATTTTCCACAGTTTGTTGTGATCCGCACAGCCAGGGAGCTCAAGACCTGGAATCAGCAAGAGATACCGGAAGGCATGCAGCTGGGAGGGGAGCTGTTAGGACATGCTGTTCCTGGGAGTAGCTGTTGAAAAGGTCAAGCTTTGAAAAACCATGTTGCTTAGAAATTGTCAGCTCTCTCTACCGTCCTCCCATGAGTCACCATGATGTCTTGGAAGGGTGGGGCTGGTTGGGAGACTTGGTTTTTCAATTTACCCTTTCCTCAGAGAATCTAGACTAAAGCAGAAGTTCAAGAATGCTGGGTTACCTCCACTGGCACCTTCGGGGAGAATGTCTGTAACCCAGCCCTGTCAGAGGGTGTAGCCTGGGAAAAGAAGGCTACGTGTCCATGTCATCGTCTGTGGTAGATTCTTCTCAGCTATAGCTAATTTTGAACTCTCCCAAATTATATGCATGAATCTTTGCTACAGTACACTCATAGAGCTTACGCATAGCAAACTTTCATGGCCACAGGAAGATAAAAAATCTTCTCAAATGCCCTCTTGCTATTGCCATGACTTTTTGTGACTAAATTTTAAATGACTTGTGACATTTCCCACTGAGTTCTGTTTCTTGAGGATAATGCCATTTTTCTATAAGGGCCTCCTAGTTAAACATCTTCCTATGGGTAATGTCTCAAGCCTCAGTTTCTACCAAATGAGGGCATAGATTCCCTACTTGCTTGCTGCTCTGCAGAGATCACCTCCCATGCACTGGATTTACGCATTAATAAGTTTGAAGCTCACGTTTCTCTGAGGCAAAATGGTTGGCATGATGTGATCTGGGCATGTTGTTGAACATTTTCTGTAGGATATGATTGAGCTCTCCTTCGTTTCATATCAGGAGGCCTTGCATAAAGGTCACAATTGTTGAGTTGATTTCACCAAGACATGGTTTTGTTTAAACAATTTTTTCCTCATTAAAATAGTCAATAAGTGTGTATTACAGAAAATGTAGACAATTCAGAATATTATAAAGAGGGAATTAAGCATTTAAACTCTGATCTCTCATTGTTAACACTATTACATATATCATTACTGTAATTTTTTCTGTAATAAAATAATACAGTCGTATGATTTTTTAAAATGTTTGATATAGAATTGTAATCACACTTTCCAACTTTTTTTTTTTTTTTAATTTTAACCTGGCTTTTCTCCCTTACTGATAAATGATTAACAGTTTCCTTTGTCATCATCCAGTTAGCTGTGTGGACTCTGCAGCTAGCCTGTCTGGATTTGAATACCAACTTTGTTACTTACTTGCTGTGTGACCCTTAGGCATGTCCTTTACTTGATAAAGGTACTGCAGTTTCCTCATCTGAAAAATAGGAATAATAATTGTTCCTAATTCACACAGTTGTTGTGAATATTTAAGTGAGTCAACATTTGCCAAGTAGTTAGAATAGTACCTGGCAAGTAGTAGTACAGGCTTTGTATCAATAGGACTAGCTTTGGCTACTATGACTGTAGTAGTATTTTCTTCTACAATGTCATTTTAAAGACTGGATAAGATTTCATTGTGTGGAATATAGCATAATGCATTTAATGAAGGTCCCATTGTTAAATAGTGTTCTACTTTCTTGATATTATGAACAACAGTGTGAATAGACTTCCTTTAAGAAAAAATTATTGATATATAAAGGAAATCACTCACCTGGAGCCAGACATCCTGGAATGTGAAGTCAAGTGGGCCTTAGAAACCAACACTACGAACAAAGCTATTGAAAGTGATAGAATTCCAGTGGAGCTATTTCAAATCCTGAAAGACGATGCTATGAAAGTGCAGCACTCAATATGCCAGCACATTTGGAAAACTCAGCAGTGGCCACAGGACTGGAAAAGGTCAGTTTTCATTCCAGTCCCAAAGAAANCAAAGATTTGGACATGACTGAGCAACTGAACTAAACTGAAAGGAAATCAACCCTGAATATTTATTGGATGGACTGATGCTGAAGCTCCAATACTTTGGCTGCCTGATGCAGAGAGCTGACTCATTGGAAAAGACCCTGACACTGGGAAAGATTGAAGGCAGGGGGAGAAGGGGGAGACAGAGGATGAGATGGTTGGATGGCATCACTGACTCAATGGACATGAGTTTGGGCAAACTGGAGGAGATAATGGAGGACAAGGAAGCCTATCATGCTGCAGTCCATGGGGTTACAAAGAGTCGGACACAACTTAGTGACTAAATAACAAAATAGTTGATTTACTATGTTGTGTTTAATTTTTGCTGTACAGCAGTCACTCAGTTATTCATACATATTCTTTTTCTTACTCTTTTCCATTATGGTTTATTATAGGATATTGAATATAGTTCCCTGTGTTATAGAATAGGTCCTTGTTGGTTACCCATCCTGTATATAATTGTCTGCATCTGCTAATGCCAAGCTCTTAGTCCTTGCCTCCTTTTCCTCCACCCTGGCAAACACAAGTCTGTTCTCTATATCTGTGTATGTTTTTGTCTCATAGATATGTACATTTATATTGTATTTTAAATTATACATGTAAGTGATACCATATCAGACTTCCTTCTTTCATTGTATTTGTAACAGGACAGTCTATATACCAGGTAAGGAAGGAATACAATGATAGGAAGTGGAAGTACCATGTTTTACTTTCTTGATTGTGAATTTGGTTGGAGAGGCAGAGAGAATGTCATTGCCTCCCTTTTGCCTGGAATGTTACTGCTCAGAAACTGTTCAGACTTTTTGGCACTACCCAGGCTAATATCTGAAGGTCCTTCCTAGACTGAATCACTAGTCATCTCATTCTCAGATCAAATTGGAGAAGGATCCTTGGCCAGCCATATCATATACTTCTATTTCTTCATGCAGGAACTCTCATAAAATGACTCAGTTCTACAAGGAAGACTTGGGAATATTTAGTAAACTCAGTGTGTCGCTGGAGCCTCCATCTTTTCCAGGCTGGTTCATGTAAAGGTCCTGTCAGAGATGATCTCATTCTGTGTTAAGCCTCCATTCCTGCAGTTATCTTTCCCAACACTACTGGAGAGAATGGGAAAGGACTTTCTTCTCTGTTCTAATCCTCTGTCCTTAGTTATAGGAATGATTCCGATGCATTCTGATAGCTTGAGACCAGTATCCTCTCTATAGGTTGAAGGAGTTACAGACTCAGAGGTATCAGGTGGCCTCATGGAACAACTTTATGTAAAAAAGCTGTGCCAGTGAAGATGAACACTACTAATGGGCATTATTTGTTGGGGGGTAAGATCACCTTCAGGAGAAGG
Organism: Neotragus moschatus; assembly: GCA_006410615.1. Classification (NCBI taxonomy): domain Eukaryota; kingdom Metazoa; phylum Chordata; class Mammalia; order Artiodactyla; family Bovidae; genus Neotragus; species Neotragus moschatus. The sequence continues at coordinate 676,241 of SJYA01001797.1, read as the reverse complement.
CAATGGCGACCACTATAGTACTCTTGCCTGGAAAATCCCATGGACGGAGGAGCATGGTAGACTGCAGTCCATGGGGTTNGGAACAACTTTATGTAAAAAAGCTGTGCCAGTGAAGATGAACACTACTAATGGGCATTATTTGTTGGGGGGTAAGATCACCTTCAGGAGAAGGCAATGGCGACCACTATAGTACTCTTGCCTGGAAAATCCCATGGACGGAGGAGCATGGTAGACTGCAGTCCATGGGGTTGCTAAGAGTCTGACAAGACTGAGCGACTTCACTTTCACTTTTCACTTTCATGCATTGGAGAAGGAAATGGCAACCCATTCCAGTGTTCTTGCCTGGAGAATCCCAGGGGCGGGGGTGCCTGGTGGGCTGCCATCTCTGGGGTCACACAGAGTTGGACATGACTGAAACGACTTAGCAGCAGCAGCAGCAAGATCACCTTCAAACTCTACATGGGAAAGTCTGTTGAATGGTTAGTTCTTACTATTTCTCTGTTAAGTGTACCACCAGTGAAATCACTCCTAGTCCAAAGTACATAACCTACTATAAGATTCACTTCTGAATTTCTGCCTTTGTTATCTGCTGGTTCCTCTGGAAAGTATTACCTCCTAGGTTCCCTGGAAGGTTCTGCCCACCTTCTGTCCTGTAAGGTACTGGATAAATACACTTCCTAGAGAATTCACTTAATACATGGAGGCAGAAGCACTCTTCCCTCATCTTAACTGTATTCAGTCAACGGGTCATTTAACATGGTGCCATGGGTCTATGTTTCTGCCAAGTAGGTGGAAACCTTAGAATATAAGGATGAGGCCACCAACCTTAAATAGAAGGAGTGGTGAAATGGGCAAATCTAGAAGATTTACTATTAGAAGTCAGAGTAGTAATTATTCTTATTGGAGGGAAAGGAGCACAGCAGAGGCTTCTAGGGGGCTAACAGTCTGGATTTTGACCTGGGTCCTGGCTACATTGGTGTCTTCATTTGTGAATGTTCAGTGACCTGTACACTCATGATAAGTGTTGTTTTTGTACGTGTGTTTTACTTCAATTAATATAATTTTTTAAGAAGAGGATAAACAAAGGGCGATCTACCTCTATTAAGACTAGTAACTCTTTCCTAGGACTACCAGATTTAGCAAATAAAAGTACAGGATACTCAGTTCAAATAAACAGCAAACGATTTTTTAGTGTATGTATATACCGTGCAATATTTCGGACATATTTACACTATAAAAGTATCTATTGTTTATCTGAAATTTAAATATAGGAGATAGAAATGAGAGAATAAGTGCTGTAGTATTTTGCTTTCTCCATTCTTCCTTCATTCATACCTCTCTCCTGTTGTTTTGGGTTTCTCATTACCACATTCATATCAAAGAAAGAGGGAAAAAAAGATAAGCAAAAGAAAAAAAGTAGTGCCCAAATCGTTTATGCTTTCATTATTTGAATCTGCAATTCTGTTGGTTGGTATTTCTGAAAACTCAGTCCTGATTTGTCTATGTTATTTTTTCTTTTTTTTTTTTTTTANTTTGTTTTCATCTTTTTTTTTTTTTTTTTTTTTTTGCCCCTCTATTTCACCCTTCCTCAGAACTTTGTAACCTTTGCTTAGATGGAAGTTGAATCCTTCTCAGTATAATCAGTGTTTTTCCTGCCTTTTCCTACTAGGTTTCATAGGCTAACCTTGAAAAATCTATTTGTTATTGATCTCTGAAAGGTCACCCTTCCTTTTTCTCTCTCCAACAACAACTAATATGCACCTGGGACATTTCAACTATGCTTTTTACACAGATTTGAACCAAGTTTTCAGAATTCTACCTTTCTTTTCTATAATTTCCACTCCTAAAGGTAAAGAAATTCAGGTCCAAATTATTAATTATAACAAGTCCTAGTTATCAGAGACAACTAGGTTCTGTCAGCAAAGGTTTTGTGCTTTGCCATATTTTCGGTTCATAGAGATGGGCATAATAAAGTGGAATTACTTCCTGCTTCCCTGGAGACATCCAAGTTGTGATTTTTTTTAATTCCGAGACAACTACTCTTACTTAATTTAGATTAAAATTCTCAAGTCAAAAATGATTTTGATATCCTTTTATTTAAACAATAAGTACGTCTCCTGAAATGCTTGAGGAGAATATAAAACGTGGGGAAAAGGAAGTTACACCCACATCAAAGAAAGATCATAATGTATCTCAATAACCAATATTTGGAACCTTTGCTCTTAAGACTGTAGCTGCCTGATCTTTTAAAAGTTAGTGAGTTTTCTGTAATGTTCCCACTGATGTATATTTCTGATTGAAACACTTCAGTAATCATTGACCAAATCATTTCTAAATGATTCTGGGCAACACTTTTCCACATAATTTTTCACACAACTGATTGAACTGACTTGTATAAACTCAAACCTTTTAAAATCATGTGTATATATATTATATGTATATATAATATATATACATATATCCATTACTCCTGTGTTAATAAGTTTTACTGTGACCAACTTCCTTTGCTGAGAGAGAGAGAGAGCAAGAAGGAGAGAGGGGATGAGGGTACAATGATAGAGACTCAGTGTGTGCAGGGGAGAATTTAAAAGTATGCAAAGACAAATTAGTATAAAAGCATCATAAATAAGGCAAAAAGGTTTTAATTTTTATGAAATAGTATTAGCATGTATACATAAATCAAGTAGCTCTGGTTTTTCAGAACACTTTATAAATATTACTAAAAGGTTTATTAATCAGTAAATGATGTAGACAACTGCAGAATCTTTAACACTGAAATAGTATTTTCTCTTTTTTGGAATAGAATTTTCAGCTCTGAGAGTTCCATTGCAAATGCAGTAGTAACCTTTAGCAGCTAAATAACCTCCCAGGAACCTGCTGGATTGTTACCAATTACTTACCAACTACTTGCTCTTATAGTCCCTGACATTTCTTTGACAGAGGTCTCTAAAGTCTATCCCCAACCTACTTTTCCACCTTTATCTCCCACTACCCCAGTTGTCTTGGGTTATTTCTAATCTGGTCTCTTTTTTGGTTCTGTGCCCCTGGGGCTGCTAGAATACCATCTCCTTCCTGCCCACCCAAATCCTCCCCCAACTGTCCAGGACTGGCTCGAATCTACCACCTTCATTAAATTATGTCTGCCTACATAAAAATTACATTAAATTATGTCTACAGCCATCCTCTCTTTGCCTGCCTATATTGCTAGATCACTGTATCACTATTGTGGCATTTTATTACATACTACCCTGCATCAACATCTGCAGTATTTTCTTAAAGAGTTATTTAATATTCATGGATGTTTGAACATACTTGTTGTAAATGATAAAGTTTCATACTAATGCACATGTTATTATATTAACTAGTTTATAACACTCCCCAAGATATGGGGATTATGCATAGATTTTTGTATGACATCAGGAGAGCAGTGCATACTCAGTGGACCCTCTGAAAATACTCTGATGAATGAATGCATGGAGGATCAATAGACTTGGAGCTAAACCACCGTAGTTTGCATTTGACACATTCAGTTCAGTTCAGTTCAGTTACTCAGTTGTGTCCGACTCTTTGCGACCTCATGAATCGCAGCACGCCAGGCCTCCCTGTCCATCACCAACTCCCGGAGTTCACTTAGACTCATGTCCATCGAGTCAGTGATGCCATCCAGCCATCTTATCCTCTGTTGTCCCCTTCTCCTCCTGCCCCCAATCCCTCCCAGCATCAGAGTCTTTTCCAATGAGTCAACTCTTCGCATGAGGTGGCCAAAGTACTGGAGCTTCAGCTTTAGCATCATTCCTTCCAAAGAAATCCCAGGGCTGATCTCCTTCAGAATGGATTGGTTGGATCTCCTTGCAGTCCAAGGGACTCTCAAAAGTCTTCTCCAACACCACAGTTCAAAAGCATCAATTCTTTGGCACTCAGCCTTCTTCACAGTCCAACTCTCACATCCATACATGACCACTGGAAAAACCATAGCCTTGACTAGATGGACCTTAGTCGGCAAAGTAATGTCTCTGCTTTTGAATATGCTATCTAGGTTGCTCATAACTTTTCTTCCAAGGAGTAAGGGTCTTTTAATTTCATGGCTGCAGTCACCATCTGCAGTGATTTTGGAGCCCCCAAAAATAAAGTCTGACACTGTTTCCACTGTCTCCCAGTCTATTTCCCATGAAGTGATGGGACCGGATCTGAATTGAAAGCAATTATTTAATCTCCACTTCAGTTTCCTTATTTATAAAATGGGTTAATAAGGGCACCTACTTCATAGAATTGCTTTGAGAATTAAATTAAATCATACATGTAAAGTGACTTACAGAGCATGCTTAGCACACAAGTATTCCATAAATATTAGTTATTTGAATGAACAAAACAGAATAGACTACTATATTTTAAAATCTAGAAAAAATAATGACTTTTTATTATCCCTAGAAAGATGAGTGTAAAATAATATAGTACATAAGAATGTTAAGGGAACTGAGTATTCTCTTTAAGATATGTCATGCATGCATGCTAAGTCGTATCCAACTCTTTGGGATGCTATGGACCACAGCCCACCAGGCTCCTCTGTCCTTGGGATTCTCCAGGCAAGAACACTGGAGTGGATTGCCACGCTCTCCTCCAGGGATCGAACCTGTGTCTTTTACGTCTCCTGCTTTGGCAGGCGGATTCTTTACCACTAGCGCCACCTGGGAAGCCCTTAAGATGTGTCATGATGTGTATATTCATTCCTGAAGAGACTTTTCAGGGTGAAGTTTATATTCAATATTGTTTTGAATTTTTAAATAAAAATTCATGTAAGGTTTATATAGAAGAGATTTTGGTACACTTAGTTTTCTAGACATCACATTACTTTTTAGATCTGAATAGATAATATTGCTGCATATTCCTTTGTTTTACGTTATTTAGAAGATAGTACTTAAAAGCAGCAATTAACTCTAGGTGATTATCTGTTTATATCTATGTTGAGCTACTTTTGTAAAAAAAAGTATGGGTTAATTTTGAAGTAGAAAATGATAATAGCAATTTCATGAGGAACTTCTTGAAAAATATTTGTTTCTAAAAGTTTCTCAAAACATTTAACTTTCCTAGGTTAATTTAGCAAATTAAGTGTCTTCGGCTAAATCTGTTATGATTAAAACATAAAGATTTCCATCACCAACGATTTACACATGTATCAACCTTAAATCAAGTGAGTTTTATTGCTCTGTGGAGCCATCTGCTGGTCACTGGTGTTATAGGTATATAAAATTTTTTGACTGAATGAATTTGTGACTCTAGCAAAACCTGCAGAAAATATCCTTCCAGATATAAAAAATGAGAGCAATTTGGCTCTAAGATAATGGAGACAATCACATTTAGAAAACAAATAGAGTGTATTTTGGGGTGAATTGTTTCATTCATTCAGCAAGTTTTTGTAAACTTCTCACTGCTGATTGAATAGAGTAAACCATACAAAACTGAAACTGTTAGTCGCTCTGTCATGTCCAACTCTTCCATGGAATTCTCCGGGACGGAATACTGCAGTGTGTAGCCATTCCCTTCTTCAGAATATCTTCCCAATCCAGGGATCAAACCCAGGTCTCCCACATTGCAGGCAGATTGCTTACCATCTGAGCCACTAGGGTATACACACACACACATATACTTTATAGCATGTAGCTTTTTAAAAACCATATAGATCAATAGTATTAGAGATGAAAATCATGGTACTAAGGGTGCCCACAGGAGGTTAGGTTGTGAGCAAAAATGCTATTGTTGATATTACTGTTGCTTATAACAAAACTAAGTTAATAAGTGTATTTTAAGAGCATGCATGTGCAATGATTTCACCCCCCAATATGATTTACAGTATTATGTTCCCATACTTCTTTTGTAATGTGTGAAAGTGAAAGTCGCTCAGTTGTGTCCAACTCTTTGTGACCCCATGGACTATACAGTCCATGGAATTCTCCAGGGCAGAGTACTGGAGTGGGTAGCCTTTCCCTTATCCAGGGGGATCTTCCCAACCCAGGGATCGAACCCAGGTCTCCCACATTGCAGGCAGATTCTTTACCAGCTGAACAAGGGAAGCCCAAGAATGCTGGAGTGGGTAGCCTATCCCTTCTCCAGTGTATCTTCCCGACCCAGGAATTGAACCAGGGCCTCCTGTATTGCAGGTGGATTCTTTACCAACTGAGCTATCAGGGAATCTTCTTGTAATGTGTTCATGTATTTTATTTCTTACACCATGACATTTCCCCATGTAATTTATATCTTTACATTTATTACATGATATTTATATTATATAAATATTATTTACATTATATTATACATTACAATTATGAATTATATTAATATGTATCATATGTATGTATATATATGCATATTATATGTATTATACATTATATATTATAAATATAAATTATAATTATATAATTACAAAGTATATTTATAATATAATACATTGTATTATATGTAATAAAATAATAGATGGGGAAACAGTGGAGTGTCAGACTTTATTTTTCTGGNGCTGCTGCTGCTGCTGCTGCTGCTAAGTCGCTACAGTCATGTCCAACTCTGTGCGACCCCATAGACGGCAGTCCACCAGGCTCCTCCGTCCCTGGGATTCTCCAGGCAAAAACACTGGAGTGGGTTGCCATTTCCTTCTCCAATGCATGAAAGTGAACAGTGAAAGTGAAGTCGCTCAGTCGTGTGAGATGAGTGCAATTGTGTGGTAGTTTGAGTATTCTTTGGCATTGCCTTTCTTTGGGATTGGAATGAACACTGACCTTTTCCAGTCCTGTGGCCACTGCTGAATTTTCCAATTTTGCTGGTGTATTGAGTGCAGCACTTTCAAAACATCATCTTTTAGGATTTGATTTAACTCAACTGGAATTCCATCACCTCCACTAGCTTTGTTCATAGTGATGCTTCCTCAGGCTCATTTGACTTCACAGGATGTTTGGCTCTAGGTGAGTGATCACACCATCATGATTATCTGGGTCATGAAGATCTTTTTTGTGTAGTTCTTCTGTGTATTCTTGCCACCTCTTCTTAATATCTTCTGCTTCTGTTAGGTCCGTATCATTTTTGTCCTTTATTGAGCCCAAATTTGCATGAAATGTTCCCTTGGTATCTCTAATTTTCTTGACAAGATCTCTAGTCTTCCCATTCTATTGTTTTCCTCTATGTCTTTTCACTGATCTCTTAGAAAGGCTTTCTTATCTCTCCTTGTATTTTTTAGAACTCTGCATTCAAATGGATATATCTTTCCTTTTCTCCTTTGCTTTTCACTTCCCTTCTTTTCACAGCTATTTGTAAGGCCTCCTCAGAGAGCCATTTTGCTCCTTTTGCATTTCTTTTTCTTGGGGATGATCTTGATTCCTGTCTCCTGTACAATGTCATGAACCTCCAGCCATAGTTCATCAAGAACTCTGTCTATCAGATCTAGTCCCTTAAATCTATTTCTCACTTCCACTGTATAGTCATAAGGGATTTGATCTAGGTCATACCTGAATGGTCTAGTGGCTTTCTCCACTTTCTTCAATTTCAGTCTGAATTTGGCAACAAGGAGTTCTTGATTCGAGCTACAGTCAGCTCCTAGTCTTGTTTTTGCTAACTGTATAGAGATTCTCCATCTTTGGCTGCAAAGAATATAATAATCTGATTTTATTTTATTTTATTATTTTTTTTTAAAAATATGGAACGCTTCACGAATTTGCGTGTCATCCTTGCGCAGAGGCCATGCTAATCTTCTCTGTATCATTCCAATTTTAGTATATGTGCTGCCGAAGCGAGCACAATCAATCTGATTTTAATGTTGACCATCTGGTGATGTCCACGTGTAGTGTCTTCTCTTATGTTGTTGGAAGAGGGTGTTTGCTATATATATTATTTATATGTTTGTTATTTATATGTACTTATATATTAATATAATATACTTTATTATATAGTATATATATTTTTAGCTCTGATCTTTTGCCTTCAACAGCTGTTCAATGGTATCCTAGATAAACTTTACATATATCCTTGAGTATTACCTTTAGGACAATCTGCTTGGCATTTTTTGATGTGTATTATCAAAATGTAGAAGGCTAAGGTTGTTTCTGGTAGGGATTTACTGGGATGGTATGAAAAGAGCACAGAGCCAGGAGTTAAAATAGTTGTCTCAGGGGTCGCGAAGAGTTGGACACAACTGAGCGACTTCCCTTTCACTTTTCACTTTCATGCATTGGAGAAGGAAATGGCAACCCACTCCAGTGTTCTTGCCTGGAGAATCCCAGGGACGAGGGAGCCTGGTGGGCTGCCGTCTATGGGGTCACACAGAGTCAGACACGACTGAAGTGACTTAGCAGCAGCAGCAGCAGTTTTCTCATTTATAAAACTATGATAATTAACCTTTACAGCTGAATTTTAACAGTTTTAAATGTACTTTTATAATAATTTCCTCTCCATCCTACTCCACAGGAAACTGTTTTTCAGGTTAATTAAAATAACTGATTGTAAGTACTTTGAACAGAATAGATCAGGCTATTCAAAGGGACAGACGGTCTAACTCTTGACCACCGTTTGTTAATGGTTCCACCCAGTCTGCCTGACACGTACTCATGCCCTACTCTTGACCTCTTTAAACACTCATTGCCCTTTCCACTCACCATCTGAAGGCAAAGGTGAAGGGTATATACAATTAATAAGATACTGCTCAAGTCTCTCCCAGGCCTTTAAAAGTCTTGCTATTTGCCTTATAATGATGTTTTACGACTTTTATTCTTGTTTCTGTGTAATATTGTATGCTAGTAATAGATCAAGTTGACCTCTTGGTAGGGAAGTTTGAATAGAACCTGGCAATTTCTGGAGCCTTCATTTTGTATGGCAGTCAGAGAAGACAATGGCACCCCACTCCAGTACTCTTGCCTGGAAAATCCAATGGATGGAGGAGCCTGGTAGGCTGTAGTCCATGGCGTCGCTAAGAGTCAGATACGACTGAGCGAGCTCACTTTCACTTTTCACTTTCATGCATTGGAGAAGGAAATGGCAACCCACTCCAGTGTTCTTGCCTGGAGAATCCCAGGGACGGGGGAGCCTGGTTGGCTGCCGTCTATGGGTCACATGGAGTCAGACACGGCTGAAGTGACTTAGCAGTAGCAGTAGCAACAAGAGATAATAGAGAATAATGGGAAAATACTGGGTCAGGCCTTACTTAACTTTAAAATTTCATCTTTTGCTTGCAAGCACAATAAAATTGTGATAAAACATTGAAAGAATCCAAGAAACAAAAGAGATGCCTTTGATTTGAAAGTCACTGTTACGTGGACTCGCTAGCAGGATCTCTGTAGTTTTTTGTTACTTCCTGCATCAGCAGCTCTTACGGGTGTTCTGATACCGGGTTAGGTAAAGCCTTTCCCTCATGATGGTGTCTAGTGAGTGTCTATCATGTGTTTAACTCCTGTTCTTAATGTTGTGGTCTCACTTTTAGAATCCATTATTCTCTAAGTCAGAGTTTTTCCTATTGCTTATTAGTTATTCTCACCTGGAGCTTGTCTGTGATAAGTCTTACATCATGTTAGTCTTCTTGCCTCATAGCTGAAATTTTTTGTTGTTGTTCTTTGTGTTCTCTGAAGGTTTGAATCTCTATCTTATTGGACCTCTACTATTTCACAAGCATTTCCTCTACAGTTCAGGATCTCATACATCACTGAACCATGTTTACATATTTTTTTAAAAAAACTTTTAACTCCTTAAGCAAATACTGAAAACAATGTGTAAAAGTCACCAAATAAGTAAATAATATTCAGAAACAAGTGTATTTCTTATAAACACTCTTATGAGCTATATTAGCTTGAAAACAGGTGTTGCAGAATTTTCTAAACTTAATTTAAAAATATGAAATAAACCAATGCTTTCAGATATATGTAATTCCTTTAAAAAAATCACTACACATTTGTCATAAGTTTGTAAATTAACAGTCAGTGGAGTGAACCCATGAAATGTTACCTGAGTCTCAGGATTTTTTCCATTTACAAAATTGTAAATATAAAATTGAAAAAATATATTAATAATATAAGAATATTAATTGTACTTGCCTCATAAGTTTTAGTAACCATTATAAATGAGATAATGTGTATAAAGCCAATTATTTTGCTTAGTCATTGGATGCAGAAACAGTAGAAACAGTGACAGACTTTTATTTTGGGGGACTCCAAAATCACTGCAGATGGTGACTCCAGCCATGAAATTAAAAAATGCTTGCTTCTTGGAAGAAAAGTTATGACCAACCTAGAAAGCATATTCAAAAGCAGAAACATTACTTTGCCAACAAAGTCTGTCTAGTCAAAGCTATGGCTTTTCCAGTAGTCATGTATGGATGTGAGAGTTGGACTCTAAAGAAAGCTGAGCGCCAAAGAATTGATGCTTTTGAACTGTGAGTTGGACTGCAAGAAGATCCAACCAGTCCATCCTCAAGGAAATCAGTCCTGAATATTTACTGGAAGGACTGATGTTGAAGCTGAAACTCCAATACTTTGTCCACCTGATGCGAAGAACTGACTCAGTGGAAAAGACCCTGATGCTGGGAAAGATTGAAGGTGGGAGGAAAAGGGAACAATAGAGGATAGATGGTTGGATGGCACCACTGACTCAATGGACATGAGTTGAGTAAACTCCAGGAGTTGGTGACTAACAGGGAAGCCTGGTGTGCTGCAGTCCATGGGGTCACAACTGAGTGGCTGACCTGAACTAATTGTGCTCAGTCAGTTATTATGGTGTAATTTTTACTCCCACTTGGAATGAAAACTGGAGAGAGAGAAAAAATCAGCTGCTAACTAACACAAAGTCTTTTGTAACTGCTTCTGGAAAGGGCTGACCTTATGACAGACATGCTGGTGATGCTAAAGGAAACAGAAGAACACATAGCCTTTCCAGAGCCATGGACATCAATATGGCATTCATCTGCTGACGTCCTATGTGCTCATCTTGCTGTTGAGCTGATTCTCTTCTCCCCGTGCCTTCCACAACCAAAAACATGGTTGAAGAAATATAGAACAACAGCACTGACCTTCTTGTCTTTTTTGATAATAGCCATTCTAACAGAAGACTTCTCTGGTGGCTCAGATTGTAAAGAATCTGCCTGTAATGAGGGAGACCTGGGTTCGATCCCTGGATTAGGAAGATCCCCTGGAGGAGGGCATGGCAACCTACTCCAGTATTCTTGGCTGGAGAATGCCCATAGATAGAGGAGCCTGGTGGCCTACAGTCCCTGGCATCCCAAAGAGTTGGACACAACCGAGCAGCTAAGCACAGCATAGCACATTCTAACAGATGTGAGGCAATATCTCATTGTGCATTTGATTTGCATTTCCCTGATGATTAGTGATCTTGAATGCCTTTTCACGTACCTTTTGACTGTTTGAATATGCTCTTTGGAAAAATGTCTATTCAGGTCCTTAGCTCAGTTTTTAATTTGATTATTTTTTTGCTATTGAGTTGTATGAGTTCCATATGTGTTTTGGATATTAACTCCTTATCATATATATGGCTTGCAAATATTTTTTTTCCCATTCCATAGGTTACCTTTACATTGTGTTGACCATTTCTGTTTGCTTTGAAGAAGCTTTTTGTTTTGATGTATTCCCAGCTGGCCCCAGTGGTAAAGAACCGGCTTGCCAATTCAAGAGCTGTAAGAGATGAAGGTTCGATTCCTGAGTTGGGAAGATCCCATGGAGGAGGGCATGACGTCTACTCCAGTATTCTTGCCTGGAGAATCTCATGGACAGAGGATCCTGGTGGGCTTAAGTCCATAGGGTCAGAAAGAGACACAGCTGAAGTGACTTAGCATGTTCACGCACAGTCCCACATGTTGATTCTTGTTTTCTTTGTTTATGCTTGTGATGTTATATCCAAAAAATCATTGCCAAGACCAATGTCAAGGAGCTTTCCCATATATTTTCTGCTAGTAATTTTATGGTTTAAGGTTTTATAATTAATTCTTCAATCCATTTTGAGTTAATTTTTGTAAGTGGTTTAAGATAAGGATCCACTTTCATTCTTTTTCATGTGGATATATAGTTTCCCTGGAGAAGGTGATGGCACCCCACTCCAGTACTCTTGCCTGGAAAATCCCATGGACAGAAGGGCCTGGTAGGCTGCAGTCCATGGGGTTGCGAAGAGTCGGACATGACTGAGTGACTTCACTTTCACTTTTCACTTTCCTGCATTGGAGAAGGAAATGGCAACCCACTCCTGTGTTCTTACCTGGAGAATCCCAGAGACAAGGGAGCCTGGCGGGCTGCTGTCTATGGGGTCACACAGAGTCAGACACGACTGAAGTGACAGCAGCAGCAGCAGCAGCAGCATATAGTTTCCTCAACGTTATCTATTGAAGAGACAATCTTATTCCATCAAGCATTCTTGGATCCTTTGTCAAATGTTAGTTTACCATGTGTACATGAGTTTATTTCTAGGCTCTCAATTGTGTTCCATTGATCTATGTGTCTGTTTTTATGCAAGTACCATACTGACTTTATTTCTATAGCTTTGCAATATAATTTGAAATCAGGATATGTGATGCCTCAAGCTTTATTCTTTCTCATGTCTGCTGTGGCTGTTCAGGTTTTTTTTGTGGTTCCATATGAATTTTAGGATTGTTTTATCTAGTTCTATGAAAAATGTCATTGTAATTTTGATAGGAATTACATTTATGGATGGCTTTGGATAGTATGGACAATTTGAGAATATTAACTTTCAGTCCATGAACACAGTATATCTTTCCATTTATTTGTGTCTCAATTTCTTTTATCAGCATTTTATAATTTTCAGTGTATAGATCCTTGGTTAAAGTTATTTCTAAGTATTTTATTGTTCTTGGTGTTATCATGAATGGGATTGTTCTCATTATTTCTTTTTGTATAGTTTATTGTTCCTATATAGGAATAAACTGATTTTTGTATGTTTTTTGTGTCCTGAAACTTTACTGAATTCATTTATTGATTCTAACAGTTTTTGGGGTGCAGTCTTGAGGATTTTCATATTATCAGCAAACAGACATAATTTTGCTGCTTCTTTTCCAGTATGGATGCCTTTTATTTCTTTTACTTGCCTAACTGCTCTGGCTAGGACTTCCAATACTATATTGACAAGAAGTGGTAAGAGTGCTCACCTTCGTGTTGATCTTGATCTTTAGGGGAAGGCTTCAGTCTTTCACCACTGACAATGATGTTAGCTATGGATTTGTCATATGTGGCCTTTATTATATTGGAGTATGTTCCTTCTGAACCCATTTTAAGATTTTTTATTATGAAAGAATATTGAATTTTGTTAAATGCTTTCTCTGCATCTTTTGAGATGATTGTTTGGTTTTTGTGTTTCATTCATTTAATGTGGTTTATCACATTTATTGGTTTGCATATGTTGAATCATTCTTGTATCCCAAGAATAAATCCCATTTAATCATCCTGTACAATCCTTTTAGTGTGCAATTAAATTTGGTTTCCTGGTATTTTGCCTGGAGGAACCCATGGATGGAGGAGCCTGGTGGGCTGCAGTCCATGGGGTCGCTAAGAGTCGCACACAACTGAGCGACTTCACTTTCACTTTTCACTCTCGTGCATTGGAGAAGGAAATGGCAACCCACTCCAGTGTTCTTGCCTGGAGAATCCCAGGGACGGGGGAGCCTGGTGGGCTGGCGTCTCTGGGGTCGCACAGAGCTGGACACGACTGAAGCAACTTAGCAGCAGCAGCAGCAGTATTTTGTTAAATATTTTTGTATCTAAATTCATCAGGAATAATTGGCTTCTGCTTTCTTTTCTTGTAGTATCCTTATTTGGCTTTGGTATCAGGGGAAGGCTAGCCTTATAAAGTGAATTTGTGAGTGTTCTCTTTTTGAGTTTTTTTTGGAAGAGTTTGAGAAGAATTGATACTAAATTCTTCAAATGTTTGGCAGATTTCATCTGTGAAGCCATCTGGTACTGGACTTTTCTGAATTGGGGTTTTCAATATTATGATTTTTTTTTATTACTCCTTTGATCCCCTTATTTATATTGGCCTGTTCAGGCTTCCTACTCTTAATTCAACCTTGTTAAGTTGTATGTCTAGGAATTTACTCATTTCATCTAGGTTGTACTATTTTTGGTATGTAATTGTTCACATTATTCTCTTATGATCCTTTGTATTTCTGTGGTAACAGTTGTACTGTCTTCTCTCATTTCTAATTATATTTATTTGAGTTCTGTCTCTTTTCTCTTGGTAATCTAACTAAAACATTGTCAATTTTGATCATCTTCAAAAAACAAAACCCAACTCTTAAATTTGTTTATCTTTTCTATTGTTTTTCTACTCACCATTTTATTTATACTCTGATCTTTGTTACCCCCTTCCTTCTGCTAACTTTGAATTTTGTTTGCTCTTTTTTTCCCTAGTTCCTTGATGTGTGAAGTTAGGTTGTTTATTTTAGATCTTCCTTGCTTCTGAATATAGGGGTTTATTACTCTGATTTTCCCTCTTGGAACTGCTTTTTCTGCATCCCTTAAGTTTTATATCTTGTATTTCCATTTTCATTCATCCCAAGATATTTTTGATTTCTATTTTGATAAGTATTCTTTGACCTTTTGGTTGTTCAGTAGCATGTTGTTTAATCCCCACATATTTGTGAATTTTCCAGTTTTCTTCTTGTAATTGATTTCTAGTTTCATACCCATGTGGTCAAAAGAGATGCTTGAGATGATTTCAGTCTTCTTAAATTTACTAAGATTTGTTTTGTGGCCTTGCACTTGAGAAGAATATATATTGTGTTGATTTTGGATGGATGTTCTATATGTTTCTGTGAAGACCGGCTAATCTAACACATTATTTAAATTCAATGTCTTCAAAGTCAATGATTCTTTCTTCTGCTTGATCAAACCTCCTATTGAGGCTCTCAACAAATTCTTCAGTTCAGTTTAGTCATTGTATTCTTCAGCTCTAAAATTTGTTTGGTTTTTTTTCCACTTTGTGCAACTTCTTGTTTTATTCTTATGTTGTTTTCCTAATGTTTGTAAGTTGTATATCTGTGTCCTTTTTTAGCTTTCTGAGCATTTTTAGAACAATTATTTTGAATTCTTTGTCAGGTAATTCATGTATCTTTGTTTCTTTGGGGTCAGTTACTGAGTGTTTACTATGTTCCTTTGGTAGTGCTATGATTTCTTGATTCTTTGTGACTCCTATAGTCTTGTGTAGGTATGTGGCTATTTGAAGAAGCAGTCACATTTTCCATGCTTTATGGACTGACTTCAGTTAGGAAAGACCTTCATTTGTGAGTGGGGACACACTAGAGTACACTGATTTTGAGTCTAGTGACACAGGGAGACAAGTGTGGGAATTTGTGGTGACTCCAGATCCAAAGAGGCATCATGGCTCTTTGACTCAGGCTGCTGGGGTACACAGCGTCAACAACTATGTGGTTCTTGGCTAGCACCATGGAGAATCTCTAGTGGCTGCAAATGCTGTTGGGGTCCTCACTAGCACCTCCAGGTCCAACTGTTAGGTAACAGGAGATGCAAGAGTAGTGGCTGGTGCTGGTGGTATGCACACACTTGGCTGCAGCAACCAGCTATAGATCCTTACACAGTGACAGGGGCCTACTGCAGACACACACAGAGTGGTGGGGGCCGCAGCAAACAGAAAGGACCTGCCCAGCTGTGGTACACTTACAGCTATTAGGCCCCACCTGTCAGTACACACACTGCTAGGTCTTAGCACAGGAGCAGTGGAAACTAGTGCTGGAAGTCCGGCTGGGGTTTTCAGGTACACAGCTGGAGGGCCTAGCTTCTGATGAGTCCCATGGTGCAGGCCAGTGACAGGAAACAGGGTCAGTGTGCGCGTGTGGCTGTGGATCTTGCCATAGGTACACACGCATCAGTGGGGGCTGATGACAGATGACAGGCTGGCAGCATGCAGGGGGACAGCTGAAGGACTAGCCGTGAGTGTGTACACATTGATAGAGCACAGCTGTGAGAGTGGTGTCTTGCATTCATGTAGCTGCAGAGGCCTGAACCAGCTACCAGTCCAGGCCCTAAGCTCCTAAGCAAAGGTGGGGAGATGAGAGGAAGATGGGAAAGACTCAGCTGGCTGGTGTCTGTGCACATGAATACCTGTGGGGCAAAAAGTAGTGAAATCTGGAGGGATTCTGTGGGAGCTGTGGTGGCTGTTGGGTTCTTCATAGGTGAAAGCTGCTGAGGTCCTCAACCAAGCAGGTCACTGGAAACTGATTGCTCCTACTGCATGGCTGACACTGGTAGCCCCTGCTTTTCTCCTTGTTTGTAGCCACCTCTGTAGATCTCAGATCTGAAGTTCTCTGGGTTAAGTAAAACCAAAGAAGGTCCTTCATGTGGTGCACCAAAAGCCTGGGGACCTGATTGCTCACTCTGCTCTCCCAGCAATGGGAACTCTTTCAAGTCAGGGAATTTTCTCCTAACATTGAGCAGTGCCAGCCTAGGGGGTGGGATGCTGCAGGCAAAATGAACCTATTTTCTTTCCTTTATTGTGCATGGATTGCCCTGTTTTTGTGTTGCTGAAGTTCCTTAAGTGGACTGTATATCTCTCCCCAGAGCTGAATTTGTTCATAAATTTCTGTCTGATTGTTGATCTTTGTGGAAAGACTGAAACTGGGGTCTCTTACACCATCATTTCAGTTGAAGAAAACTATATAGAGGAGAGTAAACCAGTTGCTCAGAATACCATGGAGAGTTTAGAAACAACAATTTGATCTATTCAATTATGCTCCTCTTAATACTTCGCCCAATACATACCCTATTTGGAATGATTGCCACTTTCTACAAAGTGTTAACAAGAGAGATGAACTTGACCTAGGAGGAGCCAGTCTAAAAAACAATGATCATGAAGTTAAGAGTTGAAGGGACGAATACAGCAAATAACCCTGCAGGTTAAAAAAAAATTTTTTTTTGGACTCAAGATTATATCAAAGCAAGCCTTTGACTATGGTGATTTACACATGGGATTGAAAAGAAACCTCCTAAAGTGGTTCATGGACGCTTCAAAGAAATGCAAGGCCTGGTTGGCCAATAACCAGTTATGGAAAATTTAGACCCCCAAGCAATCCTTAGAACCCTGAATCCATGTCAGTAAGAAGTGGGCTATAAAATCTGTACAGGAGTGGGATACTCTCCAATGACCAAATAAAATGTGACCATGGAGGATAATGGGAGATTCTCCAAAGGGCAGAGGTGGGACTAAGAGTCAGATGGTTCAGCCATGGAGCTGACTTCCCTATCAGAGCCCTCCCCATTTCTCTCCAGCAGGATTCCATGTGTGTCATGGACCACTGATGGCTCCAGGTTTTCTGTTCATACTGTAGTCATCCTGCTTTCTCTCCTCACATTTTAGACTGGGGGTGTTGAAGGCAGATTAACCCATGGCTTCGTGGGGAACCACTATGAAACTGACAGAGAGGGATAAGAATGACTCAGACTGAATGCAACAACTGAATGATATCTTGGGGATGGAATGATCCCTTCAAGTTAAGTATATATTTGATGAAAAGATAAGTATATGTGGGTTTCCCTGATGGCTCAGATGGTAAAGAATCCATCTGCAATTTGGGAGACCTGGGTTCGATCCCTAGGTTGGGAAGATCTCCTGGAGAAGGGAACAGCTACCCACTCCAGTATTCTTGCCTGGAGAATTCCATAGACAGAGGAGCCTGGCAGGCTCTAGTCCATGGGGTTGCAAAGAGTCAGACATGACTGAGCAACTTGCACACTTAAGTATAAGTATTGGGAACCTAAAAAGGTATTTGTTCAGTCATTCGGTCATGTCCGACTCTTTGCAATCCCATGGATTATAACCCGTCAGGTTCTTTTGTCCATTAAATTTTCCAGGCAAGAGCGGAGCAGGTTGTCATTTTCTACTCTAGGGGATCTTCCTGACTCAGGGACCAAACCTAAGTCTCTTGTCTGTCTCCTTCATTTGAAAGGCAGGTTCTTTACCGCCAGCACCAATTACATGAGTCAGGATCAACTATGGAAAACAGACACTGTTTTAAGCAAAGATGTTTATTGCATGTAATTAGAAACTTAAAGGATTTTAGGTAGAGACGTAGAGTTAAAGGCAATGGCACCTCACTCCAGTACTCTTGCCTGGAAAATCCCATGGACAGAGGAGCCTGGTAGGCTGCAGTCCATGGGGTCGCGAAGAGTCGGACATGACTGAGTGACTTCACTTTCACTTTTCACTTTCATGCATTGGAGAAGGAAATGGCAACTCACTCTTTTGTTCTTGCCTGGAGAATCTCAGGGATGGCAGAGCCTGGCGGGCTGCTGTCTATGGGGTCGCACAGAGTCAGACACGACTGAAGGGACTTAGCAATAGCAGTAGAGTTAAGTTCTAGGCGACACTTTCAAAAATAACTGTCAGAACAGTTTTGCATAACTAACCATTGATGGAAATGTGACTTCTGCTACCAGCAGAAGACCATCACTGGGACTGTTGGCTTCTGGAGCACATACCTGGAATCAGGTAGCTGCTGCCATCACCACCACACTGCTCGTTTCCGATCTATGCTGAATCTCTGAGATGGATATCCTCTAAAACAGGCCCATTCTTACCCATGAAGTTAGCTACTAAAATGCTGTTGCAGGAGAAGCCAGTGCTTTCTGCCTGCTAGCAGAAAGGGTCAAAGAAACAGCAGAATGGCTTTCACCTCATTCACTTCCATCTCCCAAATCTTGAGAGCATCTAATTAGCAAAAGCTAAATCATATAGAATCCTAGTTGGGAAAAGTTGTTTCCAGCTTTCCAGCCTTTGCAATACAGAAAGGTACACTAAAAGGAAGGTGGAGTGAATATTTAGACAGCCAGTTGACCTTATCCACCATGCAAGTACTGTAGGTTGACTTCCCATTATTTCCCAGCCCCCTTTCCTTTGCCTTCCTCTGCAATAAAGACTGAAAAGATAAAGCTTCTGTCAGTTCCCAGTCTCTCTTGCAACTGGCAGTGCCCTTGTGAAATAGTTCTGGCCAATAAGGTGTAAGCAGAAGTTTGCTAAGTGGACTTGGGAAAGCACTGCTTTCCCCCTGTGTGCATGAGTGCATCCTAAGTTGTGTCCGACTCTGCAATGCTGTGGACTGTAGCCCATGAAGCGCCTCTGTCCATGGGATTCTCCAGGCAAGAACAAAGTGGGTGATGAATCCTTTTGATCTTTCCTTTCTTCCTTCCAAAAATGGAAATGTGCTGCCTGGAGGGACAACCATCTGTTGACCATAAGGCTGAAAGCTTGCAAATTAAGAATAATGGAGCAGAATGAGAAAATGACTGAGTCCTTGATTACACTGAGCAGCTGCAAGTGCCATGGATTGCCTGCCTTATATTTCTTATTATATGAGAAAAATAAACTTTTCCTGTTTGTTTAAGCTATTATTCACTTTTTAAATACTTGCAGGCAAACATTCCTAAATGATATACAGACTTTCCTGTCATTATTGTTCAGTTGCAAAGTCATGTCTGACTCTAGGCAGCCCCAAAGACTACAGCATGTCAGGCTTCCCTAAGCTTCACTATCTCCTGAACCTTGCTCAAATTCATATTCGTTGAGTGAGTGATGCCATCCAACCATCTCAACCCCTGTTACCCTTATCTCCTCCTGCTCTCAATCTTTCCCAACATCAGGGTCTTTTTCAGTGAGTCAGTTCTTTGCATCAGGTGGCCAAAGTATTGGAGCTTCAGCTTCATCATCAGCCCTTCCAATGAATATTCAGGACTGATTTCCTTTAGGATTGAATGGTTGGATCTCCTTGAAGTCCAAGGCATTCTCAAAAGTCTTCTCCAACACCACAGTTCAAAAGCATCTATTCTTCAGCAATCTGCCTTCTTTATGGTCCAACTCTCATATTTATACATGACTCCTGGAAAAACCATAGCTTTAAATATTCAGACCTTTGATGGCAAAGTGATGTCTTTGCTTCAAATCACTGCAGATAGTGACTGCAGCCATGATACTAAAAGATGCTTGCTCCTTGGAAGAAAATCTATGACAAACCTGGATAGCATTTTGCCGACAAGGATCTGTCATAGCTTCTCTTTGGGGAAGCATCTCCTAATTTTATGGCTGAGGCCACTATCTGCAGTGATCTTGAAGCCCCCCAAAATAATACCTACCACTGTTTCTACTTTTTCTCCATCTATTAACCATAAAGTGATGGGACCAGATGCTATGATCTTAGGCTTTTGAATGCTGAGTTTTAAGCCAGTTTTCTCACTCTTCTGTTTCACCCTCATCAAGAGGCTCTTTAGTGCCTCTTTACTTTCTGCCACAAAATGGTTATAAAAATGAAATTATAAACCTTAATTAAGAGTACTTTTTAAAGTATTAAATGCTATGTAAATAAATCTTGTGAAGCATCTACCAAGGTGTGTAATCAAGAAAATATATGCTATCAATATACATGCAGATTTACCCACATGTTACTCTATTGTTTTTCAACCCATCCAGACCTGTATATCTATCTGGGATTATTTTCCCTCTGTTGGAGAATATCCTTTCTTATTTCCTTTAATGACAGATTCTCTCAATTTATGTTAGTATGAAAATGACCTTATTATATTTCATTTTTGAAATTTTCACTGGGTATATAATTCTAGGTTGGTACTAATTTTCTTTTAGTATTTTGAAGATATTATTGCCTTTACTCTGACTTCCATCTTTCTGTTAAAAATCACACTATTTGATCTTATTGCTGTTCCTTTATGCTTTTTATTCTCTGGCTGCTTAATTTTGAGACATTTTTATCTTTGATTTTAATACTTTTGCTATGATGTGCATAGGTGTGGTTTGCTTTGTATTTTTACTGCTTAAGAATTCTTTTCTTTGTGTTTTTCTGTTTGTGGCGCTATTTTTAAGAATGCTTTTATTTGTTTTCAGCTTTGCTGAGGCATAATTGACAAAGAAGACTGT
Organism: Neotragus moschatus; assembly: GCA_006410615.1. NCBI lineage: Eukaryota > Metazoa > Chordata > Mammalia > Artiodactyla > Bovidae > Neotragus > Neotragus moschatus. The sequence goes on along the minus strand of SJYA01001797.1, from coordinate 655,325 downwards.
AATATATTTAATTAATAATCAGTGATTAATAGTTAAGCATAATTAATGATTATTTTGTATATATTTGCATTATTAAAGGATTCTCATAACCTAGTTAAATAACACATGCATTACTTCACATATTTACCATTTTTCAGTGGGAATGCTTAGCAAATTTCTGTTATACAATATCATTATCTGTAACCATCATGCTACACATTAGAGCCTCAGATTTTATTAATCTTATAACTGAAAGTTTGTGCTCTTTTATCAACTTTCTCTCATTTTTCCCTCTTCTGCAGCCCATGGCAGCCATTATTCTACTTTTTGTTTCTATGAGTTTGATTTTTTTATTTTAGATTCTACATGTTAGTAATACCATCAGTGCTGTCTCTCTCTATTTGGTTTATTTCACTTATCATAATGGTCTCCACAGATTCACCTATGTTGTCACAAATGGCAAGTTTCCTTCTCTTTTTTTAAGGCTGAATAATATTCCATTGTGTGTATGTGTCTCACATTTTCTTGGTCCATTTATCCATCAATGCACATTAAGTATAGTTATTTTTAAATCATTGGCTGATAATTTCAGTATCCTGATCTTCTGTGGATATTTCTATTATCTGTTCAGATCAAATTTTGTCCTCTTGATGGGCATTCAGTTTGAACAATTATAGAGACAATTTTTGACCTGAATGTGTTATTTTCTTCCATGGAGGATTTATTCTTGGTCTGGAAGAAACTAGACTAGTGGCAGATAACGTTAANTCCACTGGATCATAGAAAAAGCAAGAGAATTCCAGAAAAATATCTACTTCTTTATTGACTATGCCAAAGCCTTTGACTGTATGGATCACAACAAACTATGGAAAATTCTTCAAGAGATGGGAATACCAGACCACCTTAACTGCCTCCTGAGAAATCTGTATGCAGGTCAAGAAACAACATTTAGAACTGGACATGCAACAACAGACTGGTTCCAAATCAGGAAAGGAGTATATCAAAGCTATATATTGTCACCCTGCTTATTTAACTTACATGCAGAGTACATCATGCAAAATGCCAGGCTGGATGAAGCACAAGCTGGAATCAAGATTGCCAGGAGAAATATCAATAACCTCAGATACACAGATGACACCACCCTTATGACAGAAAGCAAAGAGGAACAGAGGAGCCTCTTAATGAAAGTGAAAGGAGAGTGAAAAAGCTGCCTTAAAACTCAACATTCAAAAAACAAAGATCATGGCATCCAGTCCCATCACTTCATGGCAAATAGATACGGAAACACTCAGAGACTTTATTTTCTTGGGCTCCAGAATAACTTCAGATGGTGACTGCAGCCATGAAATTTTTATAAACGACGCTTGCTCCTTGGAAAAAAAGCTATGACCAAACTAAACAGCATATTGAAAAGCAGAGACATTACTTTGCCTACAACTGTCCACCTAGTCAAATCTATGGTTTTTCCAGTAGTCGTGAGATTACTCACATCATGGATGTGAGATTTGGAGTGTAAAGAAAGCAGAGCACTGAAGAACTGATGTTTTTGAACTGTGGTGTTGAAGAAGACTCTTGAAAGTCCCTTGAATAGCAAGGAGATCCAACCAGGCAATCCTAAAGGAAATCAATACTGAATATTCATTGGAAGGACTGATGGTAAAGTTGAAACTCCAATATTCCAGCCACCTAATCCAAAAAACTGATTTTTTGGAAAAGACCCTGATGCTGGGAAAGATTAAAGGCAGGAGAAGAAGGGGATAACAGAGGATGAGATGGTTGGATGGCATCACCAACTCGATGGGCATGAGTTGAGCAAGCTCCAGGAGGTGATGATGGACAGGGAGGCCTGACGTGCTGCAGTACATGGAGTCACAAAGAGTTGGACATGACTGAGCAACTGAATTGAACTGAATATCTTATATATGATATTATCATATATATATGATTAATATCATATCATTTATATACCATGCTTTTACACTAGCTAGGCAAAACCATTTTATAAATCATGAGTTTGTAGTATGCTTTATTATCTAACCTAAGGTGCAACTTGAATCTTTTTTAATTGGAGGATAATTGCTTCACAATATGTTAGTCTCTGCTGTACAGCAAAATGAATCAGCTATGTGTATACATATTTCCCCTCCCTCTTGAGCCTCCTTAACACCCCCACCGTCCCACCCCCTAGGTCATCACAGAGCCCGGAACTGAGCTCCGTGTTCTATACAGCAGCTTCCCATTAGCTATCTATGTTACACATGGTAGCATACTTATGTCAGTGATACTCTCTCAATTCATCCCACCCTCTCTGTACCCTCCCACTGTGTCCACAGACCTAGTCTTTATGTCTGCATCTCTATTTCTGCCTTGCAAAATAGGTTTCATTTTTCTAAATAGATTTCACATATATGTGTTAACATGAGTGCTTTTAAAAACTCTCTTCCATTCAGTGAGACTTTCATCTTCCATATACATGTAAGAAAAATTGTAACAAAGATTCCTCTGAAAATCTTGCTGGAGTATTTCTTGAAATTGCATTGAATTTATCAATTAATTTGGGGAGAACTGATATCTTTAAAATGTTCATATGTTATTTTCCACATACATTGTTTTCTCTACTTTTAAGGTGTAAAAGTAAAGTGGAAGTTTCACTTAAATAGCTTAGCATAACTTTTAAATTATGTCCTTAAAGGTCTTGTGTATTTGTTATGATGCCAATTTCTACATAGTAATAAATTCCTCCTATGGAAAGTGGCATACTTATTTCTAATATTTTCGGATAATTTTTGCCGGTAAAAAGAAAACTATTGAAAGACTTCCCTGGTGGTCCAGTGGTAAAGAATCCTTCTTCCAATGTAGGGACGGGTTCAATCCCCTGTCAGAGAACTAAGATCCCACATGCCTGGATCATCTAAGCCCATGTACCACAACTAGAGAAGCCCATGCTCAGCAATGAAGACCCAGTGCAGCCAAAATTTTTTTTAAAAATGAAAAAAGAAAAGTACTAATTTTTTTCAAGTTTATCTTATCTTTGAACATCTTACTGAATATATAACTAATTCTAAAAATTGTTCATTGTTTTAAATTATTATACCATATAAAATATAAAAACCATGTTAATTTAATCATTTTTATTCTGATCCTTAAAATCCTTTTTTCTTCTCTGATGTATTTTGTGGGTTAGGACTTCGTCTTTTACATTGAACTGTAACAATGATAAGGGCATTCAACTGTGTTCCTTTTGTACATTGCCCTTGGTAAAAGGGGCTTCCTCCTCCAACGTTATGCTCCCTCCCTGGGCAATCCCCATTCAATGAATAGTTGATGAGAGAAGAAAAAGGCCTGGCACACAAACCTCAGTTTAGAAAATTCTGAAGGTGAAGGTGAAAGTTGCTCAGTCTTGCCCAACTTTTTGTGACCCCATGGACTGTAGCCCTCCAGGCTCCTCTGTCCATAGAATTCTCCAGGCAGAATACTAGAGTGGGTTGCCATTCCCTTCTCCAGGGGATCTTCCTGACCCAGGGATCTAACCTATGTCTCCTGTACTGCAGGCAGATTCTTTACCATCCAAGCCATCAGGAAAGACCCAGAAAACTCTGGAAGGCCATCCAAATCTCCCTTTGGAGTGGTTATGTGAGTTCTTCCTTTGGTTTTCTCAGATATTTTTGAATAGTTTCCACACAAAAAATTCATTGATCAGTACTCTTGAATACTTTAAGGGAGCCCCTCTGTAGATTTTTGGAGTTCTCCTTCTGGACAGTTCTCTTTTTTCCAATACTCTGCCCGGTGAATTCTTAATTGCCTTAGGATCAATCCCCTGACCCCCATGTCCTCAACACAGGGAGACTGTCAGGCTACATTTAAGTTCACCCTCCCTTTGACACAGTCTGGAATTCCTCCTCAGAATGCTGCAACAATCTTCCTCCAGTAAAAGGGACTTAGCTCATTTACTTCCTGTCCTCCATTGCCTAGTGTCTAATGCCTTCAGAACCATTGTTTCATATATTTTTGTCCAATTTTGTTGTTGTTTCAAGTGAGAGGATAAATCTTGACTTTGTTTGCTCCATATTTACTAAGTAAAGTCCCTCTTAACCATGTATAATCACACTGAACAAGCAGATGGAAGCACCATCCCACGTCTGATACCTCTCTGGTTGGATTTATGACTGCATAAGCCCTCTACCCTCCCCACAGCCACAGGAGACACAGTTTACATCTGAAGACTTAGTATCTTAAGGGGACTATGCACCACAGTAAAAGGAGGTATACTTTTGGGGGAACCTGAAGTTATAGTGATTTGGGATCTCTAAAATATAGCCAAGAAATTTGAAGAAAATAGATTTTAGGACTGGAAGAAGGGCAGTGGCATTGTAAAAATGTGAAATGAAGTGAGACATGACTAATTCAGGACCTTCACATTTAAGGATGGCACTTAGATTCATTTTTAAGTGGAAAATCTATGAAAATTTTCTTCCTTGAATATATGGACAATAGCATGTGTACTCAGAATTAATATGAGTGTCTCAGGCAAAAGCATGTAACTATAAATCTTTTATTCATAGAGTCAAAGGGCTAAGTAAAGATAACTGCATGACCAGGCCTCCAGGTCAACTGTGTTTGACTCTGGGGAACCAGTCTCTGTCTTCACTCATAGGAAGATAACTTTAGGCCAATATTCCTTGAACAACCAAGGTTAGAGATAACAGAATCCACAGAAGTGTCAGCATGAAATACAGTCATTTTTCTCTCCTTCTCACATACCAAATTGTTAATCAAGTTCTGCTCATTCTTTAAAGAAATTCCTCTGAAATACTTTCTAACCATGTTTTCCTGCTTTTTTGCAAAGAAATCAAGCAGCGCTCCACCATCCCCCAACCAGCTCTCCAGCTTTCACCAGTTTTTTTTTTCTTTTTAATAATCTAACACCATAGAACATACACTTTTTCATCCAGTATCTGTAGTTTACTAGGCAATAGACAATTCAAAAACAAAGATCGTATTAGTTGAAAGCAATATACTAGTACTGTCTACATTTCAAAGGCCTTTAATAATTTTGAAATCTATTCACTGGAACCAATGTTTGAGGACCTCTTAATAGAGTGGCCCTTGCTTTCATTCTATGGAATTTTGCAAATAAGAATTATATCTGACCTTTAGGAAAGCCTATAGGATAAGCCCAAACCCTAAGTTCCCTACTACCAATGTAAATAATGACATCTCTGCCTACTAACTACAATAATATATTATGTTTTCTCACCAACTTTCACTAGGTTGTGACATCCAGAAATTTAACCATATGCCATACTTATACTCTCCTCTTGAATGCGGCTCCAGACCAGATGGCACACGGTTTTAAGTAAACAGAATGTCCCCATAAACCACCACACTCAGCTTATCCATTTCCCACATTACTGGTCTTCTCATTTCCCACTTCTACCTCCACTTGGGTCCTCAGTATTCAGCCTTTCCATAAGAGTTTCCATAAAGCATATGAGGATTCTGTTGGACATAAGCAGTACCATTATGAATATTATCCTTTTGTAACAGAAGCTGGAACAGTCATGAAGAGATAAAGATGGTGATCTCTCTGAGCTCTGTGCCTCTGCTTAGCTCTTCCTAATTCTCAAGGGAGAGGATCTAGAGAGAATATACTTCTTAGCTGCAGGCTCACAAAAATATCCCAGAGATCATGGCCTGAAGAGCAGAACTAGAGCTTCAGTTGTATCTGGGGAAAGAATGCTGTGTCTTGGAAGGCTCTGGAATCAGAGACCTGCACTTGTATTGATGCTTTACCACTCAGCAGATGTGACCTTTGTCAATATTTTTCCATAAGTTATTGTTTTCTAATACATAATGTGGAATAGTAATCCCTGTCCTGCAGTATTGTTATGAAGGTGAGATTATTTAAATATATAATATTTAGATACAAACTTAGGTACCTAAGAATATTAGTTTTACGCACTCTATGCAAATGAATTTTGATACCAGAAGGACAGAAATTGGGTAGGAGATGTTCACTATCAAGCATTATTTTGCTTTCTGGAATCACAAATCCTGAAATAGAAATAGAGGAAATAGTAATAGGTGTTTCCACAGAAGGCCTTCTTCTGTGTGTTTAAAATCCCCTCTGCAACAACTTCTGAAACCCCTGCTTTAACTCTTTGGTTTGAAACCCATATACAATAGGGTTCAAGGCAGGGGGTATGAGGTGATGAAGGATATTGAGCAGGATGAGGATGTCCATGGGGACCCTCTTTCTGGCCACATTTGTCAACACCACAACCAGAAGGATGGTGCTGAAGAAGAGAATGAGGATGAAGTGGGAGCCACACGTGCTCAGAGCCTTGACAGCAGCCCCCTCGGTCTTGAGCTTGAACACAGCTCTTAAGATGAAGATATAGGAGATGAAGATGAGGATGAAATCTGAGCCTAGTTAAGTCCAACCAGCCACAAGCTGATAGATTCTGTTCACGGTGATCCTGTCACAGGAGAGTCTGGACACAGACAGGTTGGCACAGATGCAGTTCTCAATGACATTTTTCCCACAGTAGCGGAGCCGGGCAGAGAGAAGAGGAACAGGTGAAAGCAGCAAAGCATTCCGAGCTACGATGAAAGCACTAGCCTTGGCCACAAATTGGTCAGAGATGATGGACGGGCACCGTAGTGGGTGGCAGATGGCCACATAGCGGTCATAGGCCATGACCATGAATGTGCAGGACTCCATGGTCAGGAAACTGTTCATGATGAACATGTGGAGGAAGCAGGCTGAGAAGCTGATGGACCTGAGGTCAAACCAGAAGATGGCCAGGACCTTGGGGATGACGGTGAGGCAGAGCACCACGTCCAGCAGGGAGAGGAGGCTGAGCAGGTAGTACATGGGCTCGTGCAGAGAGGCCTCCAGCCGGATGGTGACCAGGAGGGTGGCGTTGGCCCCCAAGGCCAGGAGGAAGAGGAGGCTGAGGGGCAGGGACAGCCAGTGCTGCCAGCTCTGGTAGTTAGGGAAGCAGATGAGGAGGAATTCGGAGACTGGGGGAGTGGAGNCCGTAGTGGGTGGCAGATGGCCACATAGCGGTCATAGGCCATGACCATGAATGTGCAGGACTCCATGGTCAGGAAACTGTTCATGATGAACATCTGGAGGAAGCAGGCTGAGAAGCTGATGGACCTGAGGTCAAACCAGAAGACGGCCAGGACCTTGGGGATGACGGTGAGGCAGAGCACCACGTCCAGCAGGGAGAGGAGGCTGAGCAGGTAGTACATGGGCTCGTGCAGAGAGGCCTCCAGCCGGATGGTGACCAGGAGGGTGGCGTTGGCCCCCAAGGCCAGGAGGAAGAGGAGGCTGAGGGGCAGGGACAGCCAGTGCTGCCAGCTCTGGTAGTTAGGGAAGCAGATGAGGAGGAATTCGGAGACTGGAGCAGAGGAGTAGTTGCTGGGTGATGCCATGAGGTAAATCCTAAACTGAGGATATTTTACTTGGGTTTATGTATGGTAAGGCATAGGAATTAGGTCAATAAAAAACAAAACTCTCAAAATATTCTCTAGCACTTATTCATCCAGAAAACTGATGAGGTATAGAAGAACAATCCCAAATAAAGGCAAAGTTTTCTAAAGATACATATTAATGGTGGGAGTGTTTGGCAAATTATTGCTAAAGTTAAATGGAAAAGTGATAAGACAAATAAGCCACAAGATTTGGAGAAAATAAGAAGAATCACCGCATTGAAACATACTGTAAAGCTATAAAAAACTTTCCAAGTGACAGTGACCAAAGCAAATTGGCTAATTATGGATCCCATAGGCCAGAAATGCTCACTAGTTTACAGATTAATCTATAATTTATAAAGATGTCAGAAAATCACATTTAACTACAGATCTTTTCAGTGAGTATTGCTGACATAATTTATTAGATAGTAGTTTAAAAAATTAGTTTTTCCTCACTTTTTAGTCACACTGCTGCTGCTGCTAAGTCGCATCAGTCGTGTCCGATTCTGTGCGACCCCATAGATGGCAGCCCACCAGGTTCCCATCCCTGGGATTCTCCAGGCAAGAATAATGGAGTGGGTCGCCATTTCTTTCTCCAGTGCATGAAAGTGAAAAGTGAAAGCGAAGTCGCTCAATCGGCTCTTCGTGACCCCATGGACTGTAGCCTACCAGGCTCTTCCATCCATGGGATTTCCCAGGCAAGAGCACTGGAGTGGGTTGCCATTGCCTTCTCCATTTAGTCACACACCAAAGTAAATTGGAGATGGAAAAATTTATACTCTCAATTCTATGATCATGAGTACTCAGTCACTTCAGTACTGTCCGACTCTTTGCAACCCTATGGACTGTAGCCCACCAGTCTCCTCAGTCTAATGGATTCTCCAGGCAAGCATACTGGAGTGGGTTGCCATTCCCTTCTCCAGGGGATCTTCCTGACCCAGGGATCAAACCCATGTCTCATGTCTCCTGCACTGGCAGGCAGATACTTTACCATTAGCGTCATCTGGGAAGCATCCCCCAGTCTGTAACATACCCTTTGCAAATCTATCTTAGTCTCTGATTCATCCACTTCTCTGTCCTCATTCCTTCCTTACATCATAGACATCTATTTTGATTAAGTTCATCCTTCTGCTACCTGGATTTCACTGAGAAGTGTGTACTTAGTGTAAAGGGTAATAAAGGAGGGGATAAGAAGGAAAAGGAACAGAGAAAAAAAGGATCAGAAGCCTGGATGTACTGTCAGGTCGAAGTATAGCAACAAATTCAAGTTGATGTTTTTATATATTCAGGTGATAAGAATGATTAAAAACTGACTCTACTTGAAGAAGTAACACTAATCAGAGGAAAAATGATCATTATTTACACTTTGCTCTGGTTCAGCCAAGTTTAGAACACCATGTGCAGTTCAGTGCACCTTGATTTAAGGGACATTTTTAAAACTTTACCACCTAGAAGATTTCCAAGATAAAAGGGACTTGAGAACTCATAATGAGGGACAATTTAGGAAAGTGAAGATATTTTAAGTGGTGTAAACATGCCATTGACTTTTAAAAGGAAGAGAAGAACTAAGACCACTAAGAAGAAAAATTACGAAGAAATCTATTTCCGTTGAATGTGAATCCTGTATAATAACTAGAGAAGACTTTTTTGTTAACACTATTCTGCTGGAACATGTTGGGTGAAGGCAATAATCAAATCTCACCAGCTTCCTCACTGAACTCATGGGCTCAGTGCCCAATGTCATGCTAAACTCCAGACAATCTCCCATCCTTTCTTTTTCTAAAGTCCCTTAGACTGCTTTTCTGGGCAAGCCAAGCGGATTTTAGTCACATACTTGAATGAAATTCCCAGCCATAAGATCCCTTGTACTTCATGATATGGGGTTGCTGAGACTATACAAGATCATTCTCTTCCAAAAGGAACCTAGAATTTCTGAATTTCATCCATCCAGTACCACAGCCTTTCTCTTCTGTTATCAAGGGAGCCATTATTAGAATGAGAACGTCTCCCATTCTGAGTCTTTCGACCACCCAACTGTTGCAGGTCCAACACAGACTTGCTTCCCTCCCTTAGCCCTGAAACTCACAGATGATACAACAGATTGGCTCCCAGTTAAAACGTCAATTGGCCTGCATCCAGTAACCAGATTGGAACTGCTTCCTTGGCTCTGCTGAAAAAGTGCAGAGGGTTTTATGGCCTGCAGTCAGTTCTCCACACTGTTCTATCCCCTCCTCCAAGCCAGCTGGGAACAGTGGTAGCTTAGGATACTGGGGCCCTGCAGCTGGTAATGAACTGGATCTCCCGGGAACCTTCATCTTACCTTGTGTTAAGGTGCTACTGCCCCGGTGGGCTTCTGTCTATGGGGTCGCACAGATTCGGACACGACTAAAGTGACTTAGTAGTAGCAGTAGCAGGTGGTAGTAAAAAGGTGGGAAACAGGACTTGAAACTAACTTGTCAAGTCTATATCTATCTGTTTGACTCCACAGATCATCCTCTTAAATATTACTTTATGCCACATTCACCATTCTGAAATGTTATATTGAAATGTTCCAAAATTTCTTAATGACACTATACCCTTTCCTGCTTTTTTATATTATCCTGAATTCAACTCTGCTGTTTGATAGATATCTGCCTGAATTGGGGTAGCTAATTTATCCTATGTAAACCTCAATCATTCAATATGTGTTCATTTATTATTATCAACCATTTTTCAAGTAGTAGGATAGTCACAGGAATAAAAAGATGAATAAAATAGTTAAGGTCTCTGCCCTCATCAAGATTCCATTACAGTATTTACATTACATTATGGTATCAGAACTCTCCCACTGTTCATAAAATAAAACCAGTTCTCATAATATGTACTACTCAAGACTACACATAAACTAGACAGTTACTTTCGTTGAGCATTAGATCCACATTGATTTTGTATCTCATTAATGTGTTTCACACAATATTTGGAGTGTAATAGAATCAACATATTTTTCCTAATTAATTAATTCAAGGTCATGTATAATCTGACTCCTTCCTCCTTCTTCAGTGTATTTTGAACCACTTCTCTGAGTGGATAATTATTTCAGTGACAGACACAATTGACTATCTCTTGGTGATTTGTGATAAAAATCAGTCAGATTCATTGTGTGATTTTTATTTTTCCTTCACCAAACAGAAAAAGAAAGAGGGAAGGGAAGGGTAGAATTTCTTTGCAAAAGGAAACTCTATACCTTGAGAATTCTTAATCACAAGTCTGCACTTATGATGTTTAGGGGCTGGAATTCACATAATTTGTGTATCCTCTAATCTCATAGGTAAATTATTGATTTTGTCAGCTTAAAATTGCTTGTGTTGTTCCTTTATTATCCTTCTGCTCTTTAGTATGGCCTGTGTAATAACTTTTTCATCATTATATTGATCCTTTGTGCTTCTCTCTTTTGCTTTGATAAATCTTACCAAGTCTTTATTAACATTATTAATCTTTTTTGTTCTTTTGATTTATTGATTTTTTCTATTGTTTCTTCTTTAAGTATTATTGGTTCAGGTCTTATCTACTGATTTCTTGCTCCTGTTTACCTTGGACTTATTCTTTTTTTTCTCAATTCTTAAGTTGTCAACTTAGATTATTGATATTAAATCTTCATTCTTTCCTAATATAAACGTTTGAAACTATAATTTTCCCTCTAATTTCTCTATAACTGCACTCCATAACTTTTACTATGCATCATTATCAATTAGTTTAAAATAATTTCTAGCATTCTCTCTGATGTCTTATCTGAGCCATGGATTATTTAGATGTGTTTTAATTTGCAAGTGTTTGGGACTTATCATAACATCTTATTGTTTTCCAATGTAAGTGTGTTCATTTTTTTCTTTTGAAATTTATTGAGACATAGAGTTGGACTGTGCAGAAGGCTGAGTGCCAAAGAATTGATGCTTTTGAACTATGGTGTTGGAGAAGACTCTTGAGAGTCCCTTNTCGGCTGTGTCCTAAAAGAGGCCAGTCTCCGTTCTTGTCAATTCGCCACGCCGTTCATCCCGTCAATCCCCTGGACCCCCGCGGAGGCTGGACCCCCGCAGTTCTTGAGTGGTCCCTATTGTCTAGGTAGACCACAAGTTCCTGAGCGTTAAGTCAGGAGATTTTGATCTGGGGTCTGATTGGCTTGTGGGTAGTGGGGTGAGGTCAGGGAATTTCCAAAGGCTCTTTTCCTGGAACCTTACAAAATGGAGTTTTTCTTTTAACAAAATGGAGCAGCTTAGGTTCTTCATTGTGAAGAAAGCTGAGTGCTGAAGAACTGCTGCTTTTGAACTGTGGTTTTGGAGAAGACTCTTGAGAGTTCCTTGGACTGCAAGGAGATCCAACCAATCCACTCTGAAGGAGATCAGCNTGGAGTTTTTCTTTTAACAAAATGGAGCAGCTTAGGTTCTTCATTGTGAAGAAAGCTGAGTGCTGAAGAACTGCTGCTTTTGAACTGTGGTTTTGGAGAAGACTCTTGAGAGTTCCTTGGACTGCAAGGAGATCCAACCAATCCACTCTGAAGGAGATCAGCCCTGGGATTTCTTTGGAAGGAATGATGCTAAAGCTGAAGCTCCAGTACTTTGGCCACCTCATGCGAAGTGTTGACTCACTGGAAAAGACTCTGATGCTGAGAGGGATTAGGGGCAGGAGAAGAAGGGGACGACAGAGGATGAGATGACTGGATGGCATCATGGACTCGATGGGCATGAGTCTGAGTGAACTCCGGGAGTTGGTGATGGACAGGGAGGCCTGGTGTGCTGCAATTGATGGGGTCACAAAGAGCTGGACACGACTGAGCGACTGAACTTAACTGAATGGGAAAATATCTCACAGTTTACATACTCCTGCTGAGTTACTAACCCTTGCAGGCTCTATTAATGTTAGAACCAACCAATATTCAGAAACCCACGTGTGGATTTCTTGTTTTGTTAAGGTTGTTTAAAGCTGAGAAGATCATAAATATCATGGGTTCTTATTCCAATTTCAAAAGGATAACTTATAAACTATTTCTGTTGTCTTTTGTTTTCAGAAAGGTACCTTCTAATCGACTTTGTTCCTGGTTGACATTCCTTGAGAAATATGACTGGTTTAAAGGACCTAGAAGACTGCTGCTTTTAAAGCAAATCAGATTCAACAGTGTTACAAAAAATCCATTTTGCTTTAAGAATATACTCCATATATGCACTTGCACATGTGTGAAATAACCTACTTACAAAAATAGTATAGCCTCTTAACAGTATAGTAAAAGATTGGAAAGACTCTGACAGTGCATTAACTAGTGACTTAAGCATGTAAATTTTGGTATATCCATTCAATGGAATACCACACAGCTGATCAAATAAATGAAGTGGCTCTGTAGATATCAACATAGCTCTAAGAGATATAACTGAGAGAAAAAAGCTAAGTGTGGGACAATGTATTTAGTATGTAATGATTTATGTATATAAGGGGAAGATTATAAACACACTCCCACATATTCACATACATACTTGGTTTATGCATCAATTATTTCTGTATTCTCAACAAGGAGACAAAAATGGAGTTTAAGTGTGTGGGAGTTAGATGAGTAAGGGAAATTTCTTTTCATTGTATAGCCTTTCAATTTAACTTTCAAAATAAATGTTTGTAGTTTTTCTTCCTGTAAGGATAAAAAGCAGCTCCTTTTTCTCAAGAGTTTATCCTTGGGAGAAGGAAGGGGCTTTTTGGTTTTCATTTAACACCATTTCACTGACTTTCTAAAATGTGTGTACTATTTTTATTTAAAATATGATTTAATTGGCAGGAGTATCATAGGGGTTTCCCCACCCCCTCCTTCTTTATGGTTTCTTACAATTAAAAACAATCCAATATATTTTAATGTTTTAAAAAAGCTTTTGCTGACCATCTTTCTCTGTTGTTTGGGAAACATTATGAGGATAAGGATCTTTAAAGGCCTCCTAAGCCCTTTATTTATTTATTCAGATTGTAACTTTTCTGCAAAGTTTTTGAATCTTACTTCATTGGCTTACAATTCTTTTGCCCTATAGTCACCCATGTGAATTTCCTCAAATTCTAGTAAAATGCTTATGAAAGGCATGGGCTTTTCACAAATTATCCTGGGCCTGGACCCTGTCCAAGAAGAGAGGAGGCAATAAAATGCTGTTTTCTTAGTTAAGGTGACAGAAGTGAAATCATAAAGGATAATATTTCACAAGGTGAATATATGCAACACAAAGCTATGCTTCAGAAGCATAGTTGGTGAGAAACTACTTATTTCTCTAGAAGGATCTCTCAATCTCCCAGTTCTCTCTCAAATGTACTATCATTTCATTTATGTCATCCCTGATTCTAAGAAGTTTGGTGAGGTTAATTTACAGAATCAAGTAATAGGCCAGTATATAAAAATGGATGATAAAATAGAGGTGAACACTATTGAATAAATTTAACTTTGTACTTTATCTTCTAGTTGTGTCTCCTGGCTTGGGTAACTTTTATACTCACATGCTTACTTCATATAGCATTTAATTTCTACCTGAAATACTTTGTGCTTCCACTTCATCGCCTTTTAAGATTTATTTTTAAATTATCTTTGGCTGCTCTGGGTCTTCGTTGCTGCACCTGGGTTTTCTTTGGTTATGGTGCGCAGGGGCTACTCAGTGTGGTGGTTTCTCTGGTGCCGAGCATGGGCTGTAGGGCACACCAGCCATCTATGGGGTCGCACAGAGTCGGGATACGACTGAAGTGACTTAGCAGCAGCAGCAGCCTCAGATGTGCCTCCTTGGCTCTAGCGCACAGGCTCAATAGTTTTGGCGTAGGCTCTCAGTTGCCCCATGGCAAATGGGATCTTCCCAGACCAGGGGCCGAACCCATGTACCTTGCACTGACAGGCGGATTCTTCACTACTAAACCACCAGGGAAGCCCTCATTGCTCTTTAAAAGGTACGTTTGACTCATTTGTGGAGGAGCCGGAGCACACTTTTTTCCCTTCCTCCTCAGCCTCTGTACCCTTTATGGTCAGATTTTAACAAGGAGTAGCTGGTAAAGAAATGTTTGCAGAGTCCCAGTTTCAGTGTCACAAGAAGAGAAGAGAAGGGTGTGTTTGGAAGTGAAAATAATTTAATAACTGATACACATTTGTGCTTTTCGAAAATTTTAAAAATTTTCTATGAAAATTTTTATACATGTAATAGCAGTTCTATAAGCTTTTTTACTTACTTGCTTTCTCTTCTACATATGAAATGAGATAAATAACAAACCCAGTCATGTATTTGGGCAGTCACGAAGAACACTGTAGTAAGCCCTGAGAGATCTATGATGTTGATTATCTTTTATGTACAGAGTTAACATCAAAGATGGAAAGATAGTTGTTTCCTGTCTTCAAGAATTTTGGAAAAAGAAAAGCCTGGTTTTTTCAAATAGGTGTATGTTTCTAGTAATAAGCTTAGATTGGGAATATTTCTGCTAGTATAAAGTTCTGTGCCATTTACCAGTTATGAAGTGTAAATGAATCCTTGTCTGCTATAGAACACCTCAAGGGACAGCTTATGATCTTTCTTTTCTGTCATGAAAATGACTGTTCCACCCTTACCAATGGCATTAAACTTAACAGACTATTACCTGTAGTCTATTTAACAGCTAATGTTACCTGCAGTCTATTTAACAGCTAATGTTAAAACCAAATTATCCACAAAGCATAAATTAAGATTTAAAAAAATAGGTTTAACTGCCTAATGTAGGTAATGTTTAAAATTATATTCTGGGGACTTCCCTGGTGGTCTAGTGGTTGAGGCTCTATGCTTACACTGCAGGGGGCACTGGTTCACTCCCTGGGAGGGGAAATGAGATCCCATACATGGTGCAGCCAAAAAGAAAACACTGACTTAAAATTATACTCCAAAATAGATTGGTTATGAGGTGGGATTTTACTATTCTATTTAAATATAAGAGAATTGTGCTTTACTTTGTAACATTTTCTATCTTTACTCCCTTTTTCTATTTTTTTTTTTTTTTTTTTAAATCATAACCCTCTTAGGCAAGCTGGGAAACATGCACATTTGTTTTCTGAATAGAAACAAAATATCTAGAATTAGAGTCCAAGTCATCTTCACTTGAATATATATTTATTTTAGAATGCAACACTAACAGCATGATGATCAACCGTCACAAACTTGTACCAAGAAGCACACAATCTTTAAAGTGTGTTGTTTTTCACAAGTAATTTAAGTATGGCATTATTATTATCTTGTACTAGAGTTAGAGACGACATTTAGATTCTTCAGCTTTGGGGCATTTATTAACATTGAAATGATTGTCTAGTCAGGCAGAGGCAAGAAATTCAAATGCAGTTTCTTTCTCTTCTGCCAGTTCCTTTGCAGTAAGATCCATCTTCTCACGTGAGAAATCATTTACAGGGAGACCTTCAACAATTTTCCAGGTCTTATCCTGTTTGAGAATAAATGCAAATTAAGAGTTTTATGATTAAACTAGAAGTTGTTCCAGCAAGCGACAACTTAGTTTGAACTTAGAGGAGTATGTTTTAAAATGTGAATCTAAAGAAGCAAATCAAAATCCAGATCTTAATTAACAGATAATTCTGATAAAAACTCAACATGTGAATTTGAAACTGACTGAATCTAGAAAAAACATCTTTAAATGAGGCTTTAATTAGCAAATATAAAAAACTATTGACTTCAGTACAGTTGTAATACAGAGCGACAATACTGAGAACTGTTGTTTCATTTAGAAGTAAGAGAATATTTATAGATATCCAATATGAGAGGCATAGTAACAAAAAGTGTCTAGTTGGGAGAGTTGAAACTTGCTTTCCAGATTAATTTCAATCTTTTAGTGACCTGAAGTTGTGCTTCACATGATTTTAAAGCTGAGAAAAATGTCTAATTTAGTAAAGGAACAACTTTCGAGACTAAAATATACCACTGTTAATAAAAACACACAACTGGTTTCCCATTAGGGGACAGAGGGTTAAAGAAAAAAGCCCCTGATACCTTACCTTGATTGTAACAGGGAACGAGTAAAGCAGATCATCTGGAATACCATAGGAGTTGCCATCTGAGATAATGCCCATGGACACAAACTCTCCCTGAAAAGAAGTAACAGTCAATGTTTTATGTTCGCATGGTGATAAAGAATTCCTTTTCATAACCAAAATTAAACCAGGTGGTAGGATCTTATTGACACTCTGCATAACTGCATTGCTGTATAAAGAATCATCATCAGGCCCTTACCCAAAAGGGCAACTTCCACGGTTACCGTCTCAGTCTACCCTTCAATCTATGTGTGAAGTAAGCCATGCAACCCTCATTTTATAAATGAGGAAGCTGGTGGCCCAATATAGGTTTTAAGAAGAAAAATAAAGCCACCTCTACTATGTTAGGTGCTTTCCACATTTCATCTCATTGACCTTATAACCCTGAGTTAAATGCCATGTAAGAAATGATAAAACTGCTCAGAGAGGTTAAGCAACTTTCCCAAGGTTACTCACCTAGTCAGTAGCTGAGCTGGGATATGAACCTAACTGGCCTGATTCCAAGGCCACATGTCTTTTTGTTTGATGTTTTACATTATAGCATCAGAGGAAAAAATAAAAGTGTGGCCTGTGGAAGTCACTGAGTCCTCACCTCTGGGGTTCCAAACCAGATGTCTCTGACGTGGTCACAGATGGCTTTTGCAGCCGACATTGCGCTGGACAGTTTTCGTGCCTTGATGACGGCAGCACCACGCTGCTGCACAGTCTGGGTGGGCAGGCAGAGATAGCAGGGTTATTCCTGGGGTGAAAGGCTGAAACTACAGCTTACTGTGTCCCCTCCAAAATCATACAACTACCCCATGGTGGCCTTATTAACCTCTTTCACTTAGAACCACCAGTCTTTCTGAAAAGGGACAACTAAAGACCCACAGAAAGTTGACCATACTTTATATGAAGAAATGGATCTCTGTAAGATAGCTGTATGACTGGAAGGTATCTAGTTTTTTCCCCACTTTATCAATCTTGACTGCCACACAACAGATCAGATTAGATTATGACTACTTCAGTATGACTCCCAAAGAATATACACGCTCATCAAAGGCCTGCTATCTTTGGGTTTCCTCCTGCAACCCACTGCGGGGAGACTCAGGTCAGTAATGTGTGTGTCTCTCAAGAGTTCTCGATGCTTGGCTGTGAAGAGGTCTCCTGGATTTTTCTCACCGTGATGAATTCTCCCTTGAGCCAGCTGTCATCTTTCAGAGCTTCATAAACACCAACTTCCTTTCCTTGCAGCTTCACTTTGGCATGGTTGACATCTGGATATTGAGTTGAGGAATGGTTTCCCCAGATGATGACATTCTTTACATCATCAGAAGTCACTCCAAGTTTAAGAGCAATCTAGTTGAACAAAAAATAAATACGTTACTTAGACACATTTTTTTGTTTTAAATTTCAAATTGTGATCTATTTGACAAATGTACTTAAGATAAAAACCTCTGAAACTTTAAGAGAACACAAGACTTCTACTGATTTGTGAAAAAACAAGAACAAAACAAACAACCCCCCCTCCTCCCACAGATTTTACTGTTTTGGTAAGTTTCCCAAAAGAACTTAATAGTAGAGAAAGTATCTAAATACCTGATTGGTCAGAAATGCTTAGGTGACATCTCCACGTATTAACAACAAAACAAAGGTCATATTTATGTATTCAAGGAATATTAAACTTTGGTGTTTTATATTTGATTAAGCTACTATACAAATAACTTATCCATAAGATGACTTATTTGTATCCATAATCTACATAAGATGACCCTTACTTTTAAGCATTCTACTTCAATTCTGTACTCTATAATGTTTAAGGCTCTTGAGGTGGAATCCACTCGTAGTAGTAAAGATGCTGTGAAGGTAGTTGAAATGACAAGAATGAATTTAGAATATTACACATAAACTTGGTTGATAAACCAGTGGCAAGGTTTGAGAGATTTACTTACAGTTTGGAAATCAGTTCTACTCAGGGTAAAATGCTACCACACAGCACTGCATGCTATAGAGAAATTTTTTGCAAAAGGAAGATTTCATTATTCTCTTATTTTAAGAAACTGCCACAGTCACCCGAACCGTTAGCAATCACTAAGCTGATCAATAAGCAGTCATCAACATGAAGGCAAGACCTCTCAACCAGCAAAAATATTATGACCTGCTGAATTCTCAGATGATGGTTAGCAATTTTTTTTTAGCAACAAGGCTTTCTGAATTAAGGTATCTATATATTTTTTAGACATAATGTTTTTGTATACTTAACACACTACATACAAATACAACTTATATGTACTAGGAAGCCAAAAAATTAATTGGCTGGCTTTATTCCTATACTTTACTTAGAAAGTGAAAGCGCTCAGTCATGTCCAACTCTCTGTGACCCCATAGACTATACAGTCCATGGAATTCTCCAGGCCAGAATACTGGAGTGGGTAGCTGTTCCCTTCTCCATGGGATCTTTCCAACCCAGGGATTGAACCCAGGTGTCCCGCATTGCAGGTGGATTCTTTATCAGCTGAGCCACCTGGGAAACCCAAGAATACTGGAGTGGGTAGCCTATCTCTTCTCCAGCAGATCTTCCTGTCCCCAGGAGTCGAACCAGGGTCTCCTGCATTGTAAGGCGATTCTTTACCAGCTGAGCTACTGTTCTCAAGCAGCATTGTTATATAATACTTGAAAGTGAGTGAAGTCACTCAGTTGTGTCTGACTCTTTGCGACCCTACAGACTGTAGCCTACCAGGCTCATCCGTCCATGGGATTTTCCAGGCAAGAATACTGGAGTGGGTTGTCATTTCCTTCTCTAGGGGATCTTCCCGACCCAGGGATCAAACAAGGGTCTCCCACATTGCAGGCAGATACTTTACTCTCTGTGCCACCAGGGAAGTCCTCAGGAAGCTGAGCTACTAAGGAATTCTAATACTTGCTTTCCTGTGATTTCTTTCTAATTAGATAGCAGAATTTATAAGGATCTAAAAGAGAAAGGTTTTAGAAAAAAATTTTAAAGCTTATGTGTTAGGGTTACATTGTGATTTTTTTCCCTTTATGTTGCAATAAGAATGAGAGGGGAAAAAAATAGTTGTGCCAGAATCCACAGCTTTTGCATACACAGATAACAGCAGCACTGCATCAAAGCTCTGGTTGTATGTTCACGATATAGAAAAGAGAATACAGTGTGATGTTTTAGTCCCAAACTTGAAACAACTCAAAAGTCCTTCAAGAATGGTTAAACAAAGCATGGTTGTTAGCATAACTGACACAATCTTGGGCCCTTATGGTTTCTCCTATCCTTTAAAACTGACCTGAGAAGTGAATCACATCTAGGGCTTCGTAGTTTATATTACATGATTTAATAAACATTAGGATAAGGTAGTCAGCCTCTCTGCTCTGCTGGTCTCCAATGATGAAAGCCTCCCTTGACATTCCTGGCACCCACGATACCAGTTATCCATTCATAAATCTTAATTCAGAAATGCCCTTTTTCAAAGCACCAATACTCATACTCGAGGGTAACTATTAAATTGTCCCTGTGGCTCCTTTGTGGTATGGTGTGCAGCTGCAAATGTTTCTGGGTCATTGTTTGCCTGATCCCAATCCCACCCTGTGAATAAGTTATCCTATAATAAACTGATTCATTGGTTATATGGAGCTGCCTGCCTTGTTTTTTGGTCTCAAGATGCCTTCTCAGTTTGGTGGGCACTTTTCATTCCTTCTGTCTTCTAACACAAACTGTTGTACATTCATATAATTAAATAAATAAATGGAGTAACAATACAAAGGAATGAACTACTGATACATGTAACAACTTGAATGGCTATTAAAAGCATTAAACTGAATGAAAAAAGTGTCAAAAGGTTACTTACTGCAGGATTCTATTTTTAAAACATTCTTAAAATGACAAAAGCATAGAGTTGGAGAACAGATAAATGGTCTTCAGAGTTTTAGGGACTGTGTAACAATAAAAAGGCAACATGAATAGGAGTTCTTTGTGGGTGATGGTACAGTTTGTGGTTATAGTAATCTAATTAGATGACATAGGATCATTCATAAAGACATAAAAACTGCAGAAATATGAGTAAAGCTATTTAACAATGTTGTGTGTAGTTTAGTCAATTTCCTAGTTTTGATAATGATCTATAGTTATGTAAAATGTTATCACTGGGGGAGGAGGGTGGTGGGTACATGGGGTTCTCTGTACTATTTCTGGAACTTCTTCTAATTATATTCCAAAATAAAAAGTAAAACATGACAGCCAACCAACCAAAACAATAAAAATGAAAAAAGCCATTACCTAAAATGTTTGCAATGCCTTGACTCATCCTCATGCTAATTTATTCAGTCAAGGAAGAAGCAAGTTGTGCTTACTTTCACTGACCCTTGTAAGCTGAGACTTATTTTCTGAGTCCTAAAATAGATTTTAAAAATAACTTAAAATTTTGTTTTTGACATTTAAAATCACTTTGATCTAATCCCTACTTCATCTAGAGTTCTGCAAAAATTAGGACTACTAACTACCGTATCAGTCTTCACAAGTTAGTTGGGTGGTTGGTTTCTGGGGTACCAGGCTACTGATCTGCTTAGTGGTTGGGGCAGAGTGATGTGCTATGCAATGAGTACCATTTTCTGTGTGTGCCATGACCTGAGGGGACTGGCAAAGAACTGTTCTTACTTATATTTAGCTGGCACCATTGAGAAAAAGGAAAATTATACTGGGGCAAGTGAGCCAAGATGTATACTATCAAGAATTTAGAAGTCCTAACTCCAGTGTAGAGTGAGGACAGACTGCCTGCAGGCCTCTCCTTCCTACAGGAGGCTCCCCTGATTTCCTGTGTCCTGTTTGCCCACTTCCTCTTGTTCTTTAGATCTCTTGAGCTAATCAGCTTCTCTCTGAATAGCAAAGGCCAGTACTATGCACCCAGCATATATGATTTCTAAATATCATGCACGTCAGAGCTAAACTACCACGTACCCAGGATAGTAAGCAGCTCCTTGCTCCTTCAGACATTTTCATGCCTGTCACATAGACCTGTTGAACAGCTTTTGACTCATTCTCCAGCTCTACTTAATTTTCTTCTCTGTGATACTACCTAACTGGTTTCATTAAATTACCTTGCCAGCCAGCAGAAAACATACGTAGCTCTGGTTTGCAAATACACAGGGGAATTTTGCAGGTGATAAACAGTCACTAGGCTGTGAGGCCTTCTGATTTCTAAAACAAATTATGTAAGATTACGATTCATTCAGGGAGAAGGCAATGGCAACCCACTCCAGTATTCTCGCCTGGAAAATCCCATGGACGGAGATGGTAGTTATGTGCACTAAATGAGGTAATTTAATGATGCCTGTCACATAGTAAAAACTCAGTAAAGGTTGGCTGCTGTAATTATTACTGATGATGATGATGAAGAGTTATCTAACCAAATTTATCAGATATATAACCATCCCTGGTGGGCTGCAGTCCATGGGGTTGCTAAGAGTGGGACATGACTACACAACTTCACTTTCACTTTTCCTTTCATGCATTGAAGAAGGAAATGGCAACCCACTCCAGTGTTCTTGTCTGGAGAATCCCAGGGACTGGGAAGCCTGGTGAGCTGCTGTCAATGGGGTCGCACAGAGTCGGACACGACTGAAGTGACTTAGCAGCAGCAGCATTCATTCATGTAAGAAAAATTAATCTTTGGGTCTGTTACTTTTCTCACTGGATTAACAGCCTCTAACAGGAGCAAAAACAGCTCCTTCAAAAACTTCCTAACAGCTGTCACTGTGCCAGCCCAGCATGCTGGAACATGGGCCAACGTCAAAGTTTGTGGCTTTCTTCCCTCTTTCCTCCCTTAGACTTTCACCCCCGCAAGGAAAACTGTTGCAGGCACTGGGACAAAGCATCCTTTTGCTAGGCATCTGAGAGCAGAGTTTTCCAACGCCTGCCTCCACTAAGGCCTCAGGTCAAACAGCACAGGTGGAAATTTGATGGTGTTGTCATCATTCTACTATGTTCTCCCTGTTGCAACGCAGTGAATCACCACTGGTAATCCAAAATCCACAGACGCAGCACCTGTGGTACCACCTTTTCTTTCATAACTGCTCTGGGTGTGTGTGTGTAGTTGCTTCAGTCGTGTCTGACTTTTTGTGATCCACTGGACTGTGGCCCATCAGGCTCTTCTGCCCATGGGATTCTCCAGGCAAGAATACTGGAGTGACTTGCCATGCCCTCCTCCAGAGATATTCCTGACCCAGGGATCGAACCCTTGTTTATTCTGTCTCCTGGGTTGGCAGGCGGGTTCTTTACCACTAGCACCCTCTGGGAAGCCCCATAACTGCTCTAGAGTACCCCAATCTCCTGCCTCCAGTCATTCAAACCAGCTCCCAGTTCTTCCAAGCCACTGAATGCTGGCTAAATAATAAGAAAAAAGACCCAGCCCACAGCCCAAAGCCTCTCAGGAAATATTTGTAATTTAAGCTTGTTATCCAAATACCTTCTAAATTAACAGAGATTTCTGAAGTGTGACTCTTCTCAAAATTTGGTTATATATCTCTTCATCATCATCATCATCAGTAATAATTACAGCAGCCAACCTTTACTGAGTTTTTACTATGTGATAGGCATCAAGATAAGGTCTTAACATAGATCTTATCTCATTTAGTGTACATAACTACCATCTGAGATAGATAACAATTATTATCCCATTTTACAGGTGAATACATTTTCTCAGGGTCACAGAGCTAGTGAATGGATTTAAGTCACTTGATCGCATTCCCAGGTGACCTTACTTGTAAAGAACCTGCCTGCCAATGCAGGAGATGTTAAGAGACATGGGTTTGATCCCTAGATCAGGAAGATTCCTTGGGAAGGGCATGGCAATTCACTCCAGTATTCTTGCCTGGAGAATCCCGTGGACAGAGGAGCTTAATGGGCTACAGTCCACAGGGTCCCAAAGAGTCAGACACAACTGAAGTGACTTAGCATGCATCCACCATACCATTATGTAAGAACATATGAGGGTGTGGAATTAGGCAGACCCTTTTACTGACTAGCTGCATGACTTTGAGCAGGTTCCCTGACATTTTTAGGCTTCAGAATTCTTATCTGTTAAACAGGAAATAGTACAGATATCTCATATGGTTACTATGAGAAGTAAATGACAAATAAAATGTAAAACATTCAGTTTAGTGTAGAAACTTAAATGTAAATTCTTTTCTCCTTCACTGGACCCTCCAGAGCTGAAAGAGTATCAGCTCTCACTTTAAAGCAGTGGTTTTGTTAGCCAGCCAGTAATAAGGAAGGTATGCAGTTAAACTAGAGTTTGTCATACTTTGCAGAAGCAGAATTCTGGGCAATAAGAGAAACTGTAACATGCATGGGACAAGCTTGAGTTAAGAACTAGACTGAATTTCAGAAAGCTTCTGTTCCAAGGAGACTGGGAGAAAGGTGAACTAAGGCTTCCTAGGTTTTCATGTGGAAACAAAGAATAGATCTCAGTAACTAATGATTTTAAAAAGAACAAAGAATGCAAGAACAAAAAACTTATTAGGCAAGAGAAGTAACCATAGCAAATGTAACAAATCAGTTGTAAGGACTCCCTGTTCTGTCCTGTTTCAAAGGTAAAGATCAACCAGAAGCACATTCTTGAGCTGTTTTGTGGCATCCAAAACCCCTTAAGCACCCAGTCACCAGATTAACTGGAGCCTAAGGAATCAGACTTTGCTGACCCTTGTGACTTCACTCAATAGGTACCTGGATTTTGTCAGCCTAGAGTGAACTTTGCCTCATTTTAATGCTAAAACCTCTACCCCAAGGACTGCCATTTTTGAACATGCAAGTCATGTATGTTTGAGCATGCTGTACTATGCAAGTGCATCTAGAACCCCAGCTTTACATGGAAGATATACTCACTCATGAATATGCATATTGTTGTTCAGTCGCTAAATCCTGTCCTACTCTGTGACCCCCATGGCCTGTAGCACATCAGACTTTCCCGTCCTTCACTGTCTCTCAGAGTTTGCTCAAACTCCTGTCCATTGAGTAAGTGACGCTATCCATCTCATACTCTATCACCCACTTCTCCTGTCCTCAATCTTTCCCAGCACCAGGGTCTTTTCCAATGAGTTGGCTATTCACATTAGGTGGCCAAAGTATTGGAGTTTCCGCTTTAGCATCAGTCTTTCCAGTGAATATTCAAGGTTGATTTCCTTTAGGACTGACTGGTTTGATCTCCTTGCTGTCCAAGGAACTCTCAGGTCTTCTACAGCACCACAATTCAGAAGCATTAATTCTTCAGTGCTCAGTCTTCTTTACGGTCTAACTCTCAGATCCGTACAAGACTACTGGAAAAACCATAGCCTTGACTATACAGACTTTTGTGGGCAAAGTGTTGCCTCTGCTTTTTAACACACTGTCAAGGTTTGTCACAGCTTTTTCTCCCAGGAGCAAGTGTCTTTTAATTTTCTGGCTGTAGTCACTGTCCACAGTGATTTTGGAGCCCAAGAAAATAAAATCTGCCACTATTTCCACTTTTTCTGCATCTGTTTGCCATGAAGTGATAGGGCCAGATGCCAAGATCTTAGTTTTTTGAATGTTTTAAAGTCAGCTTTTTCACTCTCCTTTTTCACCCTCATCAAGAGGCTCTTTCCCTTTCTGCCATAAGGGTGGTGTAATCTGCATATCTGAAGTTATTGATATTTCTCCCTGAAATCTTGATTCCAGCTTATGCTTCATCCAGCTTGGCATTTTGCATGATGCATTTTTTACTCTACATATAAGTTAAATAAGCAGGTGACAATATACAGCCTTGACGTGCCCAATTTGGGTTCCATGTCAGGTTATAACTGTTGCTTCTTGACCTGTATATAGGTTTTGCAGGAGGCAGGTAAGGTAGTCTGGTATTCCCATCTCTTTTTCCACAGTTTGTAGTGATCCACACAGTCAAAGGCTTTAGAGAAGTCAATGAAGCAGAAGTAGATGTTCTTCTGGAATACTCTAGCTTTCTTTATGATCAAACGGATGCTGGCAATTTGACCTCTAGTTCCTCTGTCTTTTCAAAATCCAGCAAGTACATCTGGAAGTTCTTGGTTCATGTACTGTTGAAGCCTAGTTTGAAGGATTTTGAGCATTACTCTGCTAGCATGTGAAATGAATGCAACTGTGTGGTAGTTTGAACATTCTTGGCATTACCTTTCTTTGGGGTTGGAATAAAAACTGACCTTTTCCAGTCTTGTGGCCACTGCTGAGTTTTCCAAATGTGCTGGCATACTGAGTGCAGCACTTTCACAGCATCATCTTTTAGGATTTGAAATAGCTCAGCTGAAATTCCATCACCTCCACTAGCTTTGCCCATAGTGATGCCTCCTAAGGCCCACTTTCACACTCCAGGATGTCTGGCACCAGGGGAGTGATCGCACCATCATGGTTATCTGGGTCATTAAGATCGTTTTTGTACAGTTCTTCTGTGTATTCTTGCCACCTCTTCTTAGTATCTTCTGCTTCTGTTAGGTCCATACCATTTCTGTCCTTTATTGTGTCCATCTTTGCATGAAATGTTCCCTTGGTATCTCTAATTTTCTTGAAGAGATCTCTAGTCTTTCCCATTCTATTGTTTTTCCTCTATTTCTTTGCCTTGCTGACTTAAAAAAGGCTTTCTTATCTTTCCTTGCTATTCTCTGGAATTCTGCATTCAGATGGGTATATCTTTCCTTTTCTCCTATGCCTTAAGCTTCTCTTTTATTCTCAGCTATTTGTAAGGCTTCCTCAGACAGCCATTTTTCCTTTTTGCATTTCTTTTTCTTGGGGATGGTTTTGATTACTGCCTCCTGTACAATGTTAGGAACCTTCAACCATAGTTCTTCAGGCATTCTGTTCATCAGACCTAATTCCACGAATCTATGAGTCTCTTCCACTGTATAATCGTAAGGGATTTGATTTAGGTCATACCTGAATGGCCTAGTGGTTTTCCCTATGTTCTTCAGTTTAAGTCTGAATTTGGCAATCAGGAGTTCATGATCGGAGCCATAGTTAGCTCCCAGTCTTCCTTTTGCTGACTGTATACAGCTTTTCCATCTTTGGCTACAAAGAATATAATCAATCTTATTTTGGTATTGACTATCTGGTGATGTCTATGTGTAGTCATCTCTTACGTTGTTGAAAGAGGGTGCTTGCTATGACCAGCACATTCTCTTAGAAAACTCTGTTAGCCTTTGCCCTGCTTCACATTTTGTACCCCAAGGCCAAATTTGCCTGTTAGTCTTGGTATCTTCTTGACTTCTTACTTTTGCATTCCAGTTCCCTAGGGTGAAAAGGACAACTTGTTTTGGTGTTAGTTCTAGAAGGTCTTGTAGGTCTTCACAGTACCATTCAACTTCAGCTTCTTCAGCATTAGTAACTGGGGCATAGACTTGGATTACTGTGGTATTGAACGGTTTGCCTTGGAAACGAACCAAGATCATTCTGTTGTTTTTGAGATTGCACCCAAATACTGCATTTCGGACTCTTGACTATGAGGGCTACTCCTCATACTCCTCATACATAATCCTACTAAGGGATTCTTGCCCACAATAGTAGATATAATGGTCATTTGAATTAAATTTGTCCATTCAAGTTCACTGATGACTAAAATGTCGATGTTCACTCCTGCCATCTTGTTTGACCACTTCCAATTTACCTAGATTCATGGACAATCAGAGGGCAGACAGAATGAAAACCACAATCACAGGAAACTAACCAAGCAGATTACATGGACCACAACCTTGCCTAACTCATTGAAACTATGAACCATGCCATGTAGGGCCACCCAAGATGGACAGGTCATGGTACAGAGTTCTGACAAAATATGGTTCACTGGAGAAGGGAATGGCAAACCACTCAGCATTCTTGCCTTGAGAACCCCATGAACAGTATGAAAAACAAAAAGAAAAAAACATGATACTGAGAGATGAACCCCTGCCTCCAGCTGTACCCCCCGCCCGCCCAGGTCATTAAGTGTCCAATATGCTACTAGAGAAGAGTGGAGAAATAGCTCCAGAAGGAATAAAGAGGCTGAGCCACAGTGGAAATAATGCCCAGTTGTGGATGCATCTGGTAAAGTCTGATGAAGAACAATATTGCACAGGAACATGGAATGTTAGATCCATGAATCAAGGTAAACTGGAAGTAGAATATGAGAAGGCTATAAAAATGAAAATGAAATTAAATATAAAATTTAAATCAATTTGCTTATCTGAGTGAAAAAAGCAGAACCACATGAAACACACAAAACTCAAACCTTTGTTTTTATAATTTCCTATGTACCTGACAAAAATAATTGTATACCATTATGTGAATTATCTATACTAATGACTAATTTTTAACCACTTTACTAAGAGGACATTAGCAGTGACAAGTGACTAAAGGAAGGAAATGGATTATAATGGTGAAAATTAAGTACAAAGTTCAGCTGCCCGAAGAGATTAGATTTAAAGATGCCCTAAAAAATTGGAATAGCTACCTACTAAAACAAAACAAGAAAAAAAGTACAAAGTAAGATTTAGTTACAGGTGAGAAAAAAGGTTTAATGCTGAACATTTGTTAAGATTTGAAAAGGCATCTTTCTTACCTGAGCTTTAGCTCGGTTGTGATCCAAACGAGTCAAGCAACTGAAGTTCTCCTTGGGGATGGATGGTGCTGACTTGGAGGCAGTCAGGCAGTTGGTATTGGCTGGATTTCCTACCACAATAACCTAGGACATACAGAAGGCACAGAAGAGCTTCAGACTGTACACTGATTTAAGTAAACCAACTTATCAATAGGATATGACTGATGTAACATGAGGCCTTTTAAACAAGTTTGTGTGAGCTAAATATATATAGTTATTACCCCAGTTTCTAGATTCTAGGAGGTTTCTATCCTCCACTCTAATATATATATATTTTTCCTCTTGTTACTATTTGATGTGACTACTGAAAACATTTACTAAAAGCCATCATTATATATACATCATTGTGTTTTCTGCTAAAACAGAGACAGCTTTTATTTTCTTGCCATAAAAAAGCTAGTAACCAAAAGCTCTAACTCAGTGTTCAAGTCAATCATAAAAATTTCCCATTTCATAAAAGTAGCCCAAGAAAGAAATTCTTCTTTGAAGAGTTTACTTTAGGGCAGTGATTTGCCCTTATGAGTGAAAAGTGTTTCTCATTCCTGCCTAATCCTAAGAATTAACTGGGATCATTGCTAAAATACCAGGTCCCACCCCTTCATACTCATTGAATCTATCTTTAAGAGAAAGCACTTCAGGCTTTTTTTCTTTTTGAAAGGGGGATACAGTGAATTACAATACAGCATAGCAAAACGAATACATGAATTTTTTTTACAAGTCTTAAAAAGCTTTAATAAAATGATTTAAAAAACTTACTGTGAAATTATATCAAACTTACAGAAAGCTATACGCATCTTACAAAGACTAACTCCCACATCCCCTCTACCTAGATTCTCCAATTTGCCCCATCTCTCTCACCTCTATGCGCGCATGCACACACACACACACACATAGCCCTTAATCTTTTTTGCATCTGTCTGTGAGCAAGCTGCAGATATGATACTCCAATATCCCTAGCTACTCCAGTGTAGGTGTGTATTTCCCCCTAGAAAGACATTTTTGGCTAAGAGGCAATTAATCTGCAAGCAGCACGATAACTCCAAGCAGCCTTGTAAGTTTTTTACTAAGAGACCTGGGGACTTCTTCTCAATTTATTTCTATTATTTTCTGTTAATGATTACAGGAAATAAAAGTTAACTATGTGAAATAAAGTCCGCACAGAGCAGAAATTCAGGTGTTTATGAAGTATTATAATAGAACATTATAAATGGCGACATTAGAAAATCTTGTACAGTTTTCTTTTAGCTTTATTTGAATTCAGGATTGGGAGAAAGAAATGTATTAAAATCAGTAAAACCTCTAACCAGCAAAACTTTTTGCTGTGACAGTTAATTAAGTTCTAGGTAGGTAGGTAGTAGTGTTAGTCATTCAGTCGTGTCCAACTGTTTGGGATCCCATAGACAGTAGCCCACCAGGCTCCTGGGATTCTCCAGGCAAGAATACTGGAGTGGATTGCCATTCTCTTCTCCATAGGATCTTCCCGATCCAGAGATTGAACCCGGGACTCCTGTGTTGCAGGCAGATTCTTTACTGTTTGAGCTACAGAGAAGACCTTCAAGTGTCTCTGGTGGTTCAGCTGGTAAAGAATCTGCCTGCAATGCGGGAGACCTGGGTTCAATCCCTGGGTTGGGATGATCCTCTGGAGAAGAGAACAGCTACCCACTCCAGTATTCTGGCTGGAGAATTCCATGAACTGTAGAGCCCATGGGGTTGCAAAGAGTCCAACCTGACTGAGCAACTTTCATCCCTTAAGTTCTAGGTAACTGATACTAAATGGTAAAAGGAGGCTTTCTGTAACAGTAAGATAAACTTAAAACCAAATGGGTTGAACACCCAGAAGTCATAACTGACTCAACTCCTCAAGAGACAAGTATATCAAAATTTCTCTGGATTGAGAAAATCTGAGCACTCAGAAGCCACCACTTCCTGGCACTGAGAACAAACACAGCTTACAGCCATCTTCTTTCACAACCACACACAAATCCAAATGTCTGAATAAAAAGTCCTGTACAGCTAAAAGAGCACCAGAAGGTTCTGTGCCTTTTCTACAGGTTTACAAACTAATATTAAATCTCCATGTCATAGTCACAGGCAAAATATTTTTGAGCCCCTCAGAATATAGATTTCTATACTATATGAACAAAGCCCATAAAGAGAGGGCTAATTGAGCAAAACCCTATACCTGTATTTGCTGACCATTGCACAGAACTGGGGAAAAAAAGAAAGCAAATCATCTCATTTTTACTTAAATGCGGAAAGTAGATGTTTCAAATGCTGATAGTAAAAACCCATGTAAAATATTCTGTTGGTCACCTTAACTGACTTCTTGGCATATTTGTCCAAGGCTGCACCCTGGCATTTGAAGATTTTCACATTTGCTTTGAGTAAATCTTTCCTCTCCATGCCATCCCGTCTTGGCATGGAGCCCACAAGAATGGCCACATCCAGGTCTTTGAAGGCAATCTCTTCTTTATCTGTGGCGATGACATCTGTGAACATGGCAATAAATATGCAGAGCTACTTAAACACTGAAGTCTGAGGTTTTTTCATACTGAATCTACCCAGTAACTCTTCCACTTTGCAGCAAATGTTTACTTTTACAAATCACAGTGATCAAAGTTTAAAGGGCCTAAGAAAAGAAAGGCAATATATTAATTCAACAACCATAACATAAGCATAAATGTCAATACATTTATTTTGCTTCATTTCAAAACTCTGTAGCTTTCATCTTTTATTATGATGCAAGGTATAATATACCTTTCAAAGCAACATTAATTATTCACATTAATTACCACTGATAACACAAAAGAGAAGCTAACTCATCTAACCTTTAAGTTACAATTAAGTTTTAAGATATCACCCAAATTAAAATCATGCTTCTTGAGGACTTTTTTTCTGTAAGGAATAACATTGAGAGATTTGTCACAATTAATTTTAACATTTTATGTGCTGTGTTGTGCTTAGTTGCTCAGTTGTGTCCAACTCTTTGTGGCCCCATGGACTGTAGCCCGCCAGGCTCCTCTGTTCATGGGGATTCTCCAGGCAAGTATACCAAAGTGGGTCACCATGCTCTCCTCCAGGGGATCTTCCCAACCCAGGTATTGAACCCAGGTCTCCCGCATTGCAGGCATATTCAAGCCACCAGGGAAGCCCAAACATTTTATAGATGAACACAATGAAATTTAAAGAGATTAATTAGCTACCTGTCAAAAAGGAGTGGGACTGTCATTCAAGTCCAGATTGGTTCAGAGTTCAACCACTATGCTGCAGTCCAACAAAACATATACTACTTAATATTTTTTGATTAAAGAACATACAGTTGACCCTTGAACAACATAGGTTTGAACTGTGCATGTCCAGCTTATACGTGGATTTTTTTTTCCCACAGTAAATACTACAGTAAGGTACAGTCTGAGGTTGGGTGGACCTGCAGATACAGAGGAAGTGTGAGCAGAGGGCCAACTACAAATTGTACTTGAATTTCCCACTACAGGGAAGGTTGGCACCCCTAAGCCCTGAATTGTTAAAGCATCAGCTGTATATCAAGGCTCTCTTTTGCTGACTGTATTAAAAAGGCCATGACCAATGCTATAGACCAGATGTATTCCCATAAAATTATGTGTTGAAACCTAATTCCCAGTGTGATGGTATTAGGAAGTAAGGCCTTTGGGAAAAGATTAAGTTATGGGCGGAGAAGCCCTCATGAATAAGATTAGTGCCTTATAAAGGAGGCTCAGAGAGCTCCCTCACCCCTTTTGCCATGTGAGGACACAGTGAGATGTCTGTCTATAAAGCAGGAATTGGGCTCTCACCAGACATCCAAGCTACTGGCTTTTTGATTACTGACTTCTCAACCTCTAGAACCATTAGAAATAATTTGTTGTTTATAGAACTATAAACTCTATTGTATTTTTGTTATAGCAGCCCCGAAATACTAAGACAATCAGAATACAGTGCTGTCACTGATAAATGTTTAGATCAGAAACTCGTGTCAATCAGGCTGCTGCTGCTGCTGCTAAGTCGCTTCAGTCATGTCCGACTCTGTGCAACCCCAGACGGCAGCCCACTAGGCTCCTCTGTCCATGGGCTTCTCCAGGCAAGAATACTGGAGTGGGTTGCCATTTCCTTCTCCAATAATCAAGCTGCTATAAGTCCCCAAATAAGTATACATAAGAGCACCAGTTGGAGAAAAAAAATAATCCATCTTCTTCCTAGTCATGCAGCCTTATCTGCTGAACCTTTATATTCATAGCTTACCAAGGTCAAGCTGACTGTAACCTGGGTACATAAGAGTCAGCAGAGGAAACTCAGCAGAGAAGGGAATAAAAAGAAAAAAGCAACATAGGAAGCTGATTTGGAAACAGTGGGTGAGGAAAAAGAACAGCCTGGACAGGGTAAGGCATTCTCTTACATAACTTTGCAATCAAATGACTGAGGTGGCAGAACAGCCCTTCCAGTGATTATTTATTGAACAGACACATGAATTCTTAGCATGGATTCTCTTGGGCGTCTATATACTTTTGATTTGTGCAAGTTCTTTGAGAGTATTATTAATTCTTACCCTCCCTTTCCCAAAAAAGATAATGATGAAGGTAGAGCTGAAGAAAAACATTCAAATTAGTTTACAGCTTGACCTAATATTTTAATGAATCTTTCAAATTTAAGACTTCTGTCTTGACATTTGTTATTTATTTATTCATTCTTGGTATATGTACATCTTACCAAGTTGTAGTAGTGCAAAAATAAAAAAAAAACTTTTAATGAAATAATTTCTAATTGAAAGGCCAGTTAAAAAAGCTCTAAAATCTACTGTTTTAAAGATATAAAATACTGTAAAATCCCTTTCTCCTCCATTCTCCAGCTCACCTTTCAGGAGGGGAAGGGCACAGTCTTGCAGCTCCATCAGGACACCATCCAGAACGCCCATCATGGGAGTGATGTCCAGCAGCACGAGAATGATAGGCTGCCAGATAAACGGCAAGGACAGCATCTGTCAGCGTTGGTTATGTCATTTAGTCACAGAAAAAGTCCTTTTGCAGAGCTTTTGCTAATTGGTGTGTATATGTGTGTAATTCCATTAATCATAATTATTTTAGGAAGTCAGATGTCTAACAGCAGGCTACTCTAAGAAAAAGGAATACTATAAGACCAGCAATAGTTTGCTAACAGACACATTATGAGGAATCACCTTAACTGAATTTTAAAGGAGTACGTGGAAGAAATACCAAATTGAAGTGACATGCCACACCATGCTTTTGTTGTTGATGGCTGTGTATCCAATTTTAGTTCATAGAAAGCTAAGCACAGTATCTTGCATGAAGGAAGAACTTGATATCCATGGGTAAGGACAATGGATAGATGATTATCATAGAAAAGGATTTTAGTATACATTAATCAGACCTGCTAGAGTAGAGGGAGGTAGTGGTGCAGTTGCAAAGTCGTGTCTGACTCTTCTGACTCCAGGGACTATACCCTGCCAGGCTCCTCTGTCTGTGGGATTTTTCAGACAAGAATATTAGAGTGGGTTGCCATTTCTTTCTCCAGGGAATCTTCCCGACCCAGGGATCGAACCCAGGTCTCCTCCACTGAAAGCAGATTGTCTACTGACTGAGCAACCAGGGAATAGAGGGTACCTGCTTCAAACTGGGAAACTGATTTGCCTGTGTAACTCTTCTGGGTCTAAAGACCATTTATGAACAAGAAAGTGTGATTCAGCAACTTTCTCTCCCATATGACTCTCCATAACAGTTACTGTCATGACATTTGCTGGCAGCACCAGGTCAACTTAACGGTACATGAATAGTTATAATTTGCAAAGCATTTTCAGTGCCCAGAGGGGTGCATGGAACCTGCCAGATTCCATTTATAGCTGTGTGTCTCGGACATTTATTGGGATTATTTGTTCCTTTAAAAATTTATTTGCAAGTAAATAGAAGGTTTTATTGAAAATGTCCTTACTTTTACTTAGGATTTATTGACACTTGCCCCTACCTGGTCTTTACCGAAGACAGATCCATTTCCAATACTGTATAGAAGTGAATATGCAATTTGACCAGCTGCTCCAGTCACAAGGACTCGGATTGGTTCAGACTGTAATGAAAGAGACCCATTAACATCTTATTAAAAAAGGGCTACTCTACGCTAAAGAAGTTCAGTATTTTCTCTATAGTGAGACAACTACATACTTTAAATGTAAAATTTTAAAGACCATTTGCATCTGGCTTAGCAGAAGATATTCATTCCAGACTTGTCCCAGTAAACACAGCATGCACAAAGCAACCGAGTGACTTCTGGGACATGTGTCCTTTAGCACACGTATGTGGTGTTAGTTAACTCTCCCTGCTATCTTCCATTTACTTACAAAATCTTATCCATCTCTTTTAGGATATTCTACCATTAAAAATAGTCCTAACAATTTTGATGTGCATTATATGATGATACAAACCCCAGTGGCTACTAAAACCTTACAAATCCCCCACTCCCTTCAGTTCACAAGAACCCTTCACACCAGGAAGAGGAACAGAGGTTAAAACTTTGCATTTACAAGGAACCAGAAAGTTTATGAATCATGATTCAAGTCCTAAAGGAAGAAAAATGAGTCTATACTTTTAAGAAGAAAAAATGAGGAAAAAAAAAAGTTGGATTAAAGTACATTTTATCTGGATTATCATCTGGACTGTAATAAATTTTAGCATTACGTAACAAACAACAGTAGCAACAGGTAGTCACAGCTGACAACCCAATACCAAGGGAAAATTAATATTAAAGGGGAGGGAGAGGACAAAGTACAAAGAACATATAATAGAAGGAACTCATAGACCTTGGACAAAATCTGAACATATGGATGAAAAGTATATATATCTAGTTCAAAGTGATGACCCTGAGTTATTATAAATAAGTTAAATTAACCTTAGAGAATTAAAGGAGAGAAATATTTCTATTAAAAAGAGTTGAACAAAAATCCCTGGAAACTTAGAGTAAGTTTAGATGGAAAAATTCAATCAAGGGAATGGTTCTTTTCTCGGACAATGCTGGGTAAATGTACTTCCACTCTGTAAGTGGTAAATGTCACCTCATTTGTTGTGGTACCCGCATGAGAGAAGCAGCTGAACTGACTGGAGATAGAAGCATTAGGTTTCTTTGTATTAAGAATTCCCTCTTCAAGAGGGGTCAGCTCTTAGCAGTTTGGTATCTATAGAATTCAGACGGTGGGTGGGGGGAACCTCTCAGGACAGTGTCAGTGTTGTAGAGAAATGAATCTGAACACTGCAGACTATGTATGTGTTTCTTCCTCAGAGATGCCCAGAGTGAGTGGAAAAAAAGGGAAAAATCTATGGAGTTTCTTCCTGACCTTCTGGGTCTCTTCCCTATACTTTTCACCAACTTCCCCCATGCTTTCATATATAAATAAACAAAATATGATAATTCCTCAAATAATCCAGTTTAAAACAATACATATTTATGTTCCCAATAGGATTTAGGTTTATAAAGAACACTATGTGTTATTCTATATATTTATTTTCTATCACATGTTGTTTACATGTTTTAAATTCTGTCATTTCCCTCTCATTCCTTGAAGTATAGTACATGATAGTAGAAAAGACTGCGTCTCCCTCTTTAGAATGCAAGCTCTTTAAGGATAGGGGCTTTGTCTATTTTATTTACTGTTGTATCCCAGCTGCCTAGAACAATGCCTGGCATGTAGTTAGAGCTCATCGAACATTTGCTGAAGGAGTAGCTGGATCTTGGAAAATTACTATCAAAACCTTGGGAATGTAAAAGCATTGTTTGGAGGCAAACCCAACATGCTTTAAAGAATTGTTTTATATATTTGCACTGAGAAGCTTGAAAACAGTGACAACAGTTCCAGGTATGATTAGCAAAATTATTTAGCTCAGTAGTTCTAATCAAAGTCTTTTATTATGTACCTTGTACATAATACATGCCAGAGAATCCATTAGTGAACCATATGTAAGAAACAAGAGGATCAGGCAATTTTTAAAAAAAGGAGGCTAGAGATGCAGTAGAGTGATGAAGAGATGGCCACTAGAGCCAGACTTTCTGGTTCAAATCTCGATTCCTCAACTCAGCTGAAAGTCCTTAGGCAAGTTACTGTATTGTTTCTCTAAGGTTAAGATGGAGTTAATAGCAGCTACCTAACAAGGCAGTAAGGATTGAGACAGTGAACACACAAAGTAGTAAGACTAGTATGTGGCAAGCACTCTAATAAGAGGTCTCTGTCACCACAGATTTTCCCTCTAAGGACTGTTGTTCAGTTCAGTCGCTCAGTCGTGTCCAACTCTTTGCGACCCCATGAATCGCAGCACACCAGGCCTCCCTGTCCATCACCAACTCCAGCTTATGCTTATTTTCCACTACACCGTGGATCTCCTGTGAGAATAGTCTGCCTTTGACTCAAATTTGCACTCCCATATAGCATTCAAAAAGGATATATTGAATGAAGGAAAGCAAGGGTCAAGAGAAATATGAACACATGCTACTTCAGTGAAAGCAACCTAGGATAAGAAATGAGGGGAAAGTGACGACTACTACTACATATAAAACTTAATCTCCCAAAAAGCAGGTAGATGGTTGGAATAATGCAGTCAATTTTAGGCATTAATTTTAGCTACTAAAAAAAAAAAAAAGGTTTCCAGGTATCACAGTCCCTAGTAAGGGATTGTAGGCAACTAATAGCCATTAATCCTATCTCAGCAGTTTCCTTCCTGTGTATCACTGAGCAAATGATTTTCATAGGTAGGTAATTCCATCTCATTATAAGTAGTATGAAGCCTAGTGTCTGAATCTCTGATGATGAAACAGAAAAGAAAGCGCAGTATTTGGTTCTGCCTGCTCTTTGCATCACTGCAGTTGAAAAGCAGGAGGGTGGGAGATTCCCACTGACTTTTCACAATGTTACAGTGCGAAGAGGGGTTACTATTCTTTGCTTAGATATCTGGGCAGTCTGCCAACATTCAAAGAAGGAATGTCTTTGCTCTTGGCAGGGTATTAATGACCTTCCTGCCGATGTGGTGCTCTGTCCTGCGCATGTGTTCAAGTCTTTCAAGTCTTTCATTTGTAAAGTTTGAATTTAAATGTTCCTTCTGTTATTCTACAGAAAGATCCATATATTCCATTTTTCCTTTCTTATTTATACATATTTCTGTAATATAAAAGACACATAAACAGTATTCAGATTCTTTCGTACAGTTTATTCTTGCTGTCATTCCCAACGGNAGAGTCATGATGGAGGTGCAGAAACGTCAACGTCTTGAGACAGCCGAGAGGTTTCAAAAGCATCTGGAACGAGTCATTGAGATGATTCAGAATTGCTTGGCCTCTCTGCCTGATGATTTGCCTCATTCGGAAGCAGGGATGAGAGTAAAAACGGAACCAATGGACGCTGATGACAGCAACAATTGTATTGGACAGAATGAACAACAGAGAGAAAATTCAGGTCATAGGAGAGATCAGATTATAGAGAAAGATGCTGCCTTGTGTGTCCTGATTGACGAAATGAATGAAAGGCCATGAAGGCTGTTTCTTTTCCTTTCCCCTTCAGTGAATGATCAACACATTAGTTAATTCACTTTTAGAGAGTCTCAAAAGAGAGATAACTAGAAAGAAGTCTTGCAAGCAGCTTGATTCTTCAACTTTCTCAATTGTGAGAAGTCACAGCAGTAATTTCACCTTATGGCAAGTATAGGTAAATGAGTATGCCTACATTAATTAAGAGTGATCCCCTTAAAAAGCAGAGTGCAGGTATTTGTGGAATATCCTTGTTTCTAAAGTTGCAGTGAATTTTGAAGATATCTTCAGTGATGGCAGGTTTCTACCCTGGGAAGTAGATTTGTCATTTGCTTTAAGAGTGATAGATAATAAAAGATATCAGACTTTATAAATGTGAAATTATGAAATCTTTGTTTCACTTAAAAACGTGCTTAATCTCTAAAAAATAATAGTGTAACATGTTTAAAGAGAGGAACCCTAGAGTTGTAAAAGTTTGATTTTTTTTCTCTTGGCTGTTCTTGCAGACACCGTCTCAGCCTCTTACCCCTATCCTGGATGGGTCCTGAAACTTTTATCCAGTCACTAAGAAGTCCTTTGATCACTTTTAGTTACAAACATTCATTTTAGTTATTAAAATGTCTATGTAAATTATCTGTACTACATTTCCTAGATTCAGACTTGCTTAAGGCTGGAAGCCTGCCTTGGAAAGGAGGTTTGGTGGCAGAGATCGCTGGATGTCCACCAGAGATTCTTGCTCCCCTGAGACATGCTGCCTTGCCAGAAACTGCAGTTCTCTATTCCCTGTGCATCTCTGTGAGGCCATGTGACTGAGCTCTTAGCAGTGGAATATGATGTAAAAATCCAGGCCTGCCCCATAAAAGTTTCTTATATCACCCACCATTCTCTTCTCATCTACTGAATTGATGGTCACACCCAGGAAAACTTTGGAAGCCACTTGAAGATGGCAAAAGTTTGGTCATTTTGGGTCCTTGAATGCCTGAAGACTAGGACCTCCTTTCATTTTAACTCCACCCTCCCCACTGTCCCACCCCTCTCCTCACTGCTGCTAATTTAACTTCACCATGTGAATAAGAAGTCAACTTACTGTTGTTATTTTGTTATTACTGTTGTTTTGAGCACTGAGATTTCATTTCTGCACTTCTCTTTTCTCCAACTCCTCTTCCACTGAAATCTTGATGGAGAGTCTGCCTTGTATCTGAGGGTTTCTGCCAGCTTTCCTCTTAATAAAGCATATTTAGAAATAGGCTTTGAGTGATTCTCAAAGCAAAGTGCTAGACTGGCAGCATTGACATCACTTGGGGACTGGTTATGCAAATTCTCAGGTCCACCTCAGCCATGTTAAAGTGAATTCTAGAAGTGGGGCTCAATAAACTGTGTTAAAGAGCTCTCAGGTGATTCCTATGCAGGCTCAAGCTTAAGAATCCCTGATAATGGTAAGGCCTTTTCCCAAATAAACAGGCAAAGTCTGGTTTAAAGTGGCCATGGGTCAATTCTGTGTGTGAAACACTCATTTATCCTTTTCTTTAAAATTCTGGGGCATTTAGGCTGCTCCCAAGTAGATAGCCTGTTCTGCACACTCTCTTGGACTGGGCCTGAGCCATGCCAGATG
Source organism: Neotragus moschatus (assembly GCA_006410615.1). Taxonomy (NCBI): domain Eukaryota; kingdom Metazoa; phylum Chordata; class Mammalia; order Artiodactyla; family Bovidae; genus Neotragus; species Neotragus moschatus. The sequence continues at coordinate 616,087 of SJYA01001797.1, read as the reverse complement.
AGGGACAGACTTTCTTGGCAAGTGGGGCCACTCTTCTCTTTCTGTCCGTGGGCCTCTTGCCTGTCTTAAAAAATATTTGGCTTCCCTAGTGGCTCAGTTGCTAAAGAATCTGCCTGCAGTGCTGGATTTGATCCTTGGGTCGGGAGGATCCCGTGGAGAAGGAAATGGCAACCCACTCCAGTACTCTTGCCTGGAGAATTCCATGGACAGAGGAGCCGGACAGGCTACAGTCCATGGGATCACAAAGAGTCAGACACGACTGTGTAGCTTTCAAGTAGATAACCTCTCTGTTAGGCAGATAGTTGGCAAGTCTCATTTGTTTTTTTCCTCATATGTGTTTGGTATTGATTTTTTGGCACTGTAGACTCCAGAGACACAGTCTGGGCTCTGTTAAGTTTAAATTGAAGGGGGAAGGAAACCCCCTCATCTCCCTGTGGCAGAATAAGGTAGATACAACACTTTAGCAACTCTCCAAAGGAATCTCCTTTGACCACAACCCTCTATAACACTGAAGTACAAAACCAATTTTGCAAATCCTTGCATGGAAAAAACTAACTGAATCACATTATCACTATCACATCCTTAAGAGTGTCACAACATTATTTGTATATAATGTTTGTTTGTTGGAGAGAAAGAGTAAGAGATTAAAATTTCATGTGAAATCTTAAATTCTGACTTTGAAGGGATATGATCTTGCAGATCTGTCAGGGTAGAACTTGACATAAACTAATGAATTCTGATGTGAACTCTTGCTGTTAAAATGGGATGAAAAAACACGTGGTCTGGTAGTTGTTACAAATTTCAAAGTGTAAAAACTGTGAGGATTAAAATACATCTTTGCACACCTGGTCATAATAAATATTCCTTATAGATTGATACTTTGAAATGGAATATCTGAAGGTATAACCAGGGCAACTCTCGAAATTACCAGTGCTGGGACCCAGACTACAAGGATTCTGGTTGCATTGTTCTGGAGTGGGGTCCTGAAATTGGGTTTAAGAAGTTTGTAGGTGACTGCTGTGCCATAGGATAAAGGATTGCATTACTCAGTACTCTCTACTTGTACTAGTTTAAGCAAAAGATGAATTTGTTGAAAGGATTATGAAATCCTTTTAAGTTTATGAAATGAAGGATTTATGAAATCCCTAACATGATTATTGAAATCATGTGTTACATGATTGAGGGGTAAGTTAAACATCCAAACCATGAAGACTTGGAGGTTCTTTAGGGCAACTGGGACTCAAACCTGATCCAGAACCCTTTGTCCCTCCTTTCTGATTTTTCTGTTAATTTTTCATTCTGTACAAACCAGCTTCATTGATGGTATGAGTGGAGAACATGTGTGCTAACAGTTCCTGAGTGTTAAGTCTTTCTGTACTACTGTCTGGGAGTTGCCTCCAAAAAAAAACCCAAAAAAGATCATTGACCAACTGGGAGGGAGAAGTTAGGTGTGGCATTCCTGATTTCAGCTGGGCCATTCAGCTGGCG
>SJYA01001797.1:592282-614417 GCA_006410615.1 Neotragus moschatus | reverse complement strand
ATTCAGCTGGCGGGGGGGTGGGGGGGCAGATTCTGTAAGAATATGACAGATCCCAACATGTTAATGTATGGAAGGAGGTGGTCCACCCCTCTGTTTAAGTCCATTTATTTGCTCTATTCATTTAGTGGATATTGTGGTCCTCTTTATTCCTGACACTGGTTTAGTTCCTGGGTGTATGAAGAGTGGGAAGGAAAATGAAAGAAACAGGATCACAAATAGGTTAATTTTTGAAGGCATAAATTCTTGCATTAACCATTCAGTCATTATAACAAGAATCTTGCTTCCAATATATTTCTGTTAACTACTCAAAATGCCTTGTCCACATTATTTTCTCAAGTTGTTTCTGTGTTTGAAATTGTTAAGGGTTGTGGAAGACCATTTCAACTGTGCTGTGTTGTATTTGAGAGAAAAGACCTGTCCTGAGGTCACTGGAAACAGCAAGTACAAGTGTCTCGAGACAAAAGTTGGCATAATTTTGAGGGAAAAGGCTGTTAGGGCCACACCATAGAGAGGGAGGAGGTTGAAGCTAGAGAAGCAGATGGTGGTAGGTTACAGGACTTAAAAGGCCAAGGAAAGGAGTTAGTTCTATCCTAAATCTGATGGGAAGTGTTGGGGAGAGAGGGGAATTTCCCCCTCTACCCCTCTTGAGTTCTTGAGATTGGACTAATAATAAAACGGACACAAAACAAATTAATAGAAGAAAATTTTAATTCCTGTACACAGAGGTCTCAGCAGTAGGACCTAAGAAGTAGCCAGAGCATTTAAATTCTTTAGACAAACACTGAATTTGTGAGGAATTGGCATGTGCTCAATGAAGAATCTAAACAGTTTGGGCTTGGAGTAATAAAGAGATAAGGTTTATTTATATAGGCTTTTCAGTTCAAATTCCTTATCTCTGTGATATGGGTGTCCTTTTCCTTTCACTGTGGTGAGTGCACCTTTCATGGGAGAGGTTTGTTTTTTGCTTTGGGGGAAATCATGCAGGGGTGGAGTGGGATGGGGGAAACGGGTTGGGAGAGGGTGGTCAGAGTGTCGCTCTTGAATTGGCCACTTCTTAGTTCAGTTTGCCCTTGGAAGTATTTTGGGGCACCCTGCCCTAAGTTGTAACATAAATCAATAGCATGGATATAAAGCACTTAGTTGGCACTGTTCTAATCACTTAGTATACAAAAACCATCTTATCTGGAAAACAACCCATTAAAATCATGATTTTTACACCATATTTCAGATGAGGGAGTGGAGACTCAGAAGGGTGTCATTTATCCAAGGTCACCAAGCTAGTGAGTGGCAAAGCCAGGATTGAAATATTCTAGTTTCAAAGCCTAAACCTTCATACTTTATTACCTCTCTGCTGCTGTTGCTGCCCCATCATATATTTAATAAATCATAGGTAGTGAGTAACAGAGTCAAAAGTGGAATCTGATATTTTAACCCCAAAATTCTTATACATCACATAGTATTAAACTGAGGAAGGAAGTTTACAGATGGAAATTATGGGCTCCTTTTGAACATTTTAAAGCATTTATGTCGAATTCTGCTGCTGTCTTGAGATACTGTGCACTTAAGCCCTAACCTTCCTAAAACTTGCTTTAAGTAGGTATCACTCTCACTTTATGAAAGGGGATCAGTTTTGTGGTTTGCTCAGGTGGTGTATCCAGATTAGAATCTAGGTCAGGAGTTGACATTTTTTAGCCATTGTAATTACTCTACTGTGGTACAAATGTAGCCATAGAAAATACGTAGATAAATGAGAATGCTGTGTTCCAACTTTAGATATGGAGATTGAAACTTGAGTTTAAATAATTTTTACATGTTATGAAATATTCTTTTGCTTTTTTTCCAAATCATTTAAACATGTTAAAAATAATTCCTATCGTGAAATGTACAAAAACAGACAGCCGAGTGAATTTGGCCAGAGGATCTGATCTAGGTGATTGGATTCTTAACCCTGGAATATTTTCATAAAACCACTCAATAACTAGAAAATAAAAATTACAGGTTTGTACTAGGGCTGGAGTGAGATTATGGCTACAGAGCACTCAGCATAATTTCTGGTACTTAGTAAGCTCTCAAAGGTCATCTGTTACTTTTCCTGCTACCTGCATTTGGCATTTAGAATCCAAAATTGAGGAAGTGGTTTCAAACTGTAATGTGATGAGTCTAACAGTAAGTGGCACTGTTACCTCTTGTTTAGGGACTGCAGCCAGGTGACAGAAGAGGGGACTCAGATGGAGAAACTGTAATACTGAACTTTGTATTTAACGAGTGAGATGCTGTATCTGCTGTGGCCTACAGATTTTTTTCTCATGGAGAGAATAGGGTATAGATTTTTCAAAATAATCAGTACTATGTTCTGAATAAGAGTTCTTTTTTTTTTTTTTTTTTAATTGATTAGAGCTTTTCTTTCAGGGCTGCCTGGACAAGACCTGAGGACGACCTCAGACAGTGTTGGTTAGTTCTGAGTAGATGATGACAGAAAGATGCTTCTCACACCTGCTTAGCATCAAGCTGTGAAGCACCATCTGTGAAGCTGCTGGTTCTCTGCCATCTGTAGGCTGGGAATAAGGGAGGACATTGAAAGGATGAGAGTCAGGGATTGGGAAGGGGAGACATGGCTGGCTTGGAATACACTGTATCATAACTACAAGGAAAGGTGACTTTGGGTCTTTATTTTCACAATTTTTCAGTCATTCAACAAACATGAAGGTATACTATGAATACCATGCACTCATTAAGAGCCATTAAGAATGGGAGTACTGTTGTGAAAGTATATTCTATATATAGCAATAGCAAGTTGCTGAGTATAGTCGAGTTGCTATATGTGTTTGTCTCTCCATACTCAGATTGGAAAAATGTTAAAAACTGTTTTATGGATGAAGACATAACTTGCTACACATTGAAGACACTTTGGCTAGTAAATGGCTGAGTTAAAAATAAGGTTTAAAAGAGAAGAGAAAAAGAGTAAAACATGGTAGAATTTGAACTCTTGTATGTACTAGCACTGTAGCCTTGGTTTGAAATACTAACCACCATGACATTCAGTTTCCTTAGCTATGATAATTATAGATACATCTCATAGAGTAGTTGGGAAGCCCAGGTGGTACGGTGGTAAAGAACCTGCCTGCCAACACAGGAGACACAAGAGATGTGGGTTCTATCCTTGGGTCAAAAAGATGCCTTGGAGTAGAAAATGGCAACCCACTCCAGTATTCCTGCCTGGAAAATTCCATGGGCAGAGAAGCCTGAAGGGCTACAGTCTGTGGGGTTGTAAAGAGTTGAACATGACAGCACAATATAGCACTCAGGGTATTTACCCGCTAAAGTAAAAAATGAAGGCCCACACTAATTCTTTCTGAAACTTATTTGTCCCCAAGCAACATACTCAGGTTTTAGGCTTGCTAATCATCTGTGAAGAAGCATCTGATCTGGAAGGGCTGGATGGGTGTCTGAGAGGCTTCAGTGGTACAGGAGCCTGGGGTTCTGACTCATTACTACCTAAAGGGAAGAGTGGCTAAAAAACAGGAAGCCATAAATAATTAGCAGAAATGAAAAAGGGGCATCACTATAGATTTGATAGACAATAAGATGATAAAATATGGATAACTTTATACCAACAAATTTGATAATTTAGGTAAATGGATAAATTCTTATAAAACTATCCAGGCTTAAGAGTAGAACTTGAATAGCTTTCCAATGATTAAGAAGAAAGTTGTCAAAATCTTAGAAAACTTTAAGTTCAAATAGTTTTGCTGACAAGCCTATCAAACACTGTTAGAAAAAAAAAAAAAAAACAGACTCGGAATAGAAAAAGGGGAAACAGAAGAGTCCCCAGTTGTTTTTATGAGACCATGATAAGTAAAACTAAAATGTGACCTTTATGGTCAGTCCGTGTTTATTTTAAAAACATAGAATAGAAAATGTAGTCTGTCGCAAAAAATATATAAAATTTAGTATCCATTCATGAAAAAGAAAAACCTTAGAACATTTAGGAATAGAAGAGAACTTTCTTAATGTAAGAAATAGTAGCTGTATAAAATCTACAGTATGTATTTTACCCAAGGTGAAAGGTGAAACCTTTTCTTTAAGAGCTGTAATGAAACAGGGATGTCTGCTATCAAAACTTCCATTAAATATGTACACATTGCCTAACATTTGGTAAGAAAAATGTAGGGTTGAAGAAGAAGAAAAAACTGAACTGTCATTATTTGCAGAAAATATGCTTGGCTACATAGAGAATTCAGTATAATTTACAGATAGTTGTTCAGTCGCTCAGTTGTGTCTGACTTGTTGTGACTCCATGGACTACAGCACACTAGGCTTCTCTGTCTTTCAACATCTCCTGGAGCTTGCTCAAACTCATGTCCATTGAGTTGGTGATGCCATCCAGCCATCTCATCCTCTGTTGTCCCCTTCTCCTCCTGCCTTCAGTCTTTCCCATCATCAGCGTCTTTTCCAGTGAGTCAGTTCTTCACATCAGGTGGCCAAAATATTGGAGCTTCAGCTTCAGCATCAGTCCTTCCAATGAATATTCAGGACTGATTTCCTTTAGGATTGACTGGTTTGATCTCCTTGTAATCCAAGGGAGTCTCAGGAGTTTTCTTCAGCACCACAGTTCCCTACATGTAAATTATTAATTGCCAACAAAGGTCTAGTCAAAGCTATGATTTTTCCAGTAGTCATGTATGGATGTGAGAATTGGACTATAAAGAAAGCTGAGCAGTGAAGAATTGATGCTTTTGAACTGTGGTGTTGGAGAAGACTCTTGAGAGTCCCTTGGACAGCAAGGAGATCCAACCAGTCCATTCTAAGGGAAATCAGTCCTGAATATTTTTTGGAAGGACTGATGCTGAAGCTGAAACGCCAGTACTTTGGGCAGCTGATGCGAAGAACTGACTCATTGGAAAAGACCCTGATGTTGGGAAAGATTGAAGTCAGGAGGAGAAGGGAATGACAGAAGATGAGAGGGTTAGATGGCATCACTGACTTAATTTTTTGTGTAAGCTCTGGTGATGGACAGGGAAGCCTGGTGTGCTGCAGTCCATGGGGTCACAAAGAGTTGGACATGACTGGGTGACTGAGTTGAACTAGTCATTAATAAAAAAGTTCATTGATTGGAGGAAAAAAGCATTCAAAAATAAAGTGCATTTCAGAATACCAGCAACAAACAAAAGTTTTAAATTAACACAATATTTTAAGTTCACTCTGTGTCAATAAAATTAAAAAATTAACAGAAAAAATAATATACTATGAAAAATAACATCTATTGATAAATGCCCAGGAAAAAAACATTAAGAAATAAGCTGAAGACCACTAGGGAGAATATTTTAACTTTTTATTGAGGCATTAAAGAAAATCTAAGTGTAAGCAGAGATAAAGCATGTTTATGGAATGGAACACTCAATGTAAAGAGATCAAATTTCCTCCACACTGATCTGCAGAGTCAATGCAAGCTAGTCACATTTGTACTAGTTTTTTTTTTTTTTTTGGTTTTGTTTTAATTTGATGTGATGTTTCTAAAATGTGTAGGAGGAAAGTACAAGAGATCCAGATAGCCAAGATACTCTTGATAAAAGAAATAGGTGGAGGATTTGCCTTATGGGACATCAACATCAATAGTTAACATCAATAGTTAAAATAGTATTTTATACTGACAGAAGGAAAGACAGATATACTATTGGAACAGACTTGAAAATCAAAAACCAGATTCATGCCTATATGATTTTTCAAATATAACAGAGATGGCATTGCAAAGTAGTGGGAAAATGCTGGAATTTCCAATAAGTGGGGCTAGGACAAAAATACATATAAATCAATTCTGGCAAAATTAAAGGTCTGCCAGTAAAATATAAAACTATAATGTTAGGTGAACATTTTCATCATCTCTGAATAAGAGAAGTCTTCTTATATAAAATACAGGAAATATAACCCACCAAAGAAAAAGCTAGTAAATTTTGCTACATTTGAATTAAGAAATTGTATTCAAAACGCATACCATTAATAAGTGAAAAACCACAAAATGGGAGAAAATGTTAATAACAGATTAAACCAGCAGAGGACTGATATCCTGAGTATATAAATTACTCATATGCATCAATAAAAAACTGAGAAACCCAACAGAAAAAATAGGCAAAGACCCACGTAAGCATTTGTGCCCCTCCACTCCCTAGATCCATGTGGTTCATAAACCAAAGAAAAGATGCTCATTAACCTTGTTAGTGACTATTTCTCTGGTGGCTCAGATGGTAAAGCGTCTGCCTGCAATGCAGGATACCCAGGTTTGATCCCTGGGTCTGGTAGATCCCCTGGAGAAGGAAATGGCAACCCACTCTAGTATTCTTGCCTGGAAAACCCCATGGCTGGAGGAGCCTGATAGGTTACAGTCCATGGGGTCCCAAAGAGTTGGACCTGACTAAGCGACTTCACTTTTCACTCACAACCTTGTTAGTGATGAGTATAATGCAGAGTAGAGCTATAGTGAGAGGCCAATATATCCTTTACCAGTTTGTCTAAAAAAAAATCTCGCAGTACCAACTGTTGAGAAGGATATGGAATAAGAAAAGCTCATACACTACTGGTAGATGTCTTGGAAACAGGCCTTATCTAATATGGCTCAAAACATATATACTCTCTGACCTACTAATTCCACTGTCAGAAGTATGCTCCTGAGAAGCTCCTATGTGTCCACCATGAATTCATAAATGAGAATGTCCAGGGTGGCATTTTTCCTGAAAACTGAAACAAGATGAAATGTTCATTTTGAAATTAATAAACAATTTGAGACATATTCAGTTCCAGGAAAACTATTCAGTAATAACACCCCACAGAGATACAAAGCAGCATGAATGGATCTCCCAAGTACACTGTAAATGAAAGAAGCAAGATGCAAAAGCCTATAGACAATTTGATTTCACTATATGATGTTCAAAAACAAGCAAAGTTATACATAAAACTTCAGGATGCATTACCTAAATGGTAAAGCTATTAAAAACAAGCAATTACTGAAAAATTTCGAGTAGCAATTACCTATAGGACAGGAGGAAGGTTTTGTGCTTGGGAAAGGAGTAGAGGTCAGAGGGACTTTAGGAGATTGGCTATGTTTTATTTTTTGTTTTGGGTCCTGGTTACTTGTGTGTTTGCTTTCTAAGTATCGGTAAACTGTAAATTTAAGTTTATGCAGTGTTCTGTACATCTTTACCGCTTTCCATTAAACAGAGTAGTTTAACCTTAAAGCCATCCTGTGACATCATCATACACTCAGGAAAAAATTAAAAAGTGTCACAGTCCTGATATTGTCAAAGCTGTAGGGCATTAACAGTTCTCACTGCCAGTAAGAATGTAAACTGGAATAAATACTTTAGGAAACTGTTCCACATTCTTGTGTGAAGTAGATGCCCATGAGATGAAAGAAATGAGATTGTGAGTCAGAGACAAAGTGGGGAAATAATGAAATAAAATAAGAGAGAATCCTCACTGGGACTGATGAAGAGTATGTCTGTTAAGCTGAGAATGATGATTAGCTTTAGTATCTGAACCTGGAGCAAAAAAATAATGAACACAAAGAATTGCCATATTGGAGAACATGCTTGGGGTGAGCAACCACTCACCACTCCCCCACCAGCATCACACTGGAGGAGACTGGGACTGACATTTGAGTTGAAACCTCAGATAGGAGCTCCCACAGTGACTCACACATAGCTCAACAGAATTTTCTTGATGGTTTTCATGCTTTTCAGTTTCGTCACTGGGAGCCTCAATGAGTTATCAAGGGGTAATTATTTCACACCCCTCCCATTTCCTCCCCTCTGAAGAGGTTTAATTACCTGAGCAGGAGCAGCGCTGAGCTGATTCTGACGTTAATTTGATTGTGACCGCAAAATCTCTCTGGCACTCATCCAGTTACTAAATATAAAAACTCTAGAGACAAGAGAGCTCTTTAGCATCTTCCTGGGGTTGTGAAGAATGTGTCCTTTTTAAGTTAAAAAGCACTAGAAAGTGAAGTTGCTCAGTCCTGTCCGACTCTTTGCGACCCCATGGACTGTAGCCTACGATGCTCCTCCGTCCATGGGATTTTCCAGGCAAGATTACTGTAGTGGGTTGCCATTTCCTTCTCCAGGGGATCTTCCCGACCCAGGGATCAAACCCAGGTCTCCCGCATTGTAGACAGATGCTTTACCACCTGAGCCACCAGGGAAGTCCTTAAAAAGCACTATGTTATTAAAACACCCTTTTTATAAGAAAAAGAGCCATCCACATTTGAAGGATCAAGGTTTCTTTCCCTATCTCCCCACCACCCATCCCTTTCTGGGAGGCATTTGCTTCTGCTGTAGTGGATATTTGCTTCTGCTGCCCAGCATCCATTTCTCCTGGTAAAATGCATCACACTTTTTTCTTTAGGGTTACCACCCTTCTCTCACTTTCAGAGCATGAGATTTGGTGNCCACCTGAGCCACCAGGGAAGTCCTTAAAAAGCACTATGTTATTAAAACACCCTTTTTATAAGAAAAAGAGCCATCCACATTTGAAGGATCAAGGTTTCTTTCCCTATCTCCCCACCACCCATCCCTTTCTGGGAGGCATTTGCTTCTGCTGTAGTGGATATTTGCTTCTGCTGCCCAGCATCCATTTCTCCTGGTAAAATGCATCACACTTTTTTCTTTAGGGTTACCACCCTTCTCTCACTTTCAGAGCATGAGATTTGGTGACCCAGGCCTTACCCAATTAGTCTTTTTTGACCCTATGGACACAGATTGTTCAAGAATGAGTCTGTAACCCAATTTGGTGTTTGAGGGAACGTGCATCCGTGGGCTTCTGGGAGAGTGGCCAAGAGATGTTCTTGGTGTGTGGATATGTGCTCTGAAGGGACGGGAGAGGGACACTGTAGGATCTGCAGAAGACACCAATGCCAAGACGGCTAGAAATCAGGTCCCTGATGTTTTCACTGGGGCCATTGAGCCAAGCTTTGCCTGAAGTTAGACCTTTCAATAACATCAGTCAATAAATCCATAGTTTAAGCTAATTTGAGTTGCACTTTCAGTCATCTGCATCATAAGTAAAGTATAGGGTCTTTGGTGAAAGAAGTCTTTGTTGGCAAAAGAACACCAAGATCATGCTTTGAGAGGTGGGCAGTAGCAAGGAAGAAATTTGCCTTGTAGCTAACCCTAAGAGACCTAGATGAGAGAGATGAAGTAGCTCTGTCAGTGCTGGGACCAGGTGCAGAAGGCAATATTGAAAGCACTTTGATGCAAATGAAAGCACTAAGACCACACAAATACAAGTAAAATAAAAAGACTTTCATCAATGCAGTCTACAAACAGGTGATTTAATGGGGAGTTTTGTACCTTTTCCTGGGTTCCAGTGAATTCAGGATATTCACAATTGTCCATGAGTAAGACTTTCTGAGTGGTGATAGACCTACCAGAGGTACAGTGTTAGCACATTGTATACATATAGAGAAATTTATAAAAAATATGAAAGGAGAAAAACATTACTGTTACGGTGACAGTGGATATTTCAAGGTACCGGAGTCTGGCCTTTATTTTATTTGTTTATTCTTATTTTTCACAGTTTTCTACAGTGACTATGACTTATATAATAAAAGTTTTTCAAGTATTTTGCAGACACATAAGGTTATAGTCCCTTTAAAGGGAAGTCACATGGCTAGCTGTAATCTGTAGGTCAAGATCAAGTTCAGAGTTGCTTAACTTCTTACCCTTTATATCCAACCTTAGTATCTGCCTTTGCAAAATTTTGGCACTAATGGTACTGGAAACTAACTGAGATGCTGTGATTTAAATGAGAGGATTTTTTAATTCAAAGTAAGTATGTGTAGGATTCCAGCTCTCGTGGGCATTACTATCTCCCCATTATCTAGTCAATTGCAGTTCTCCCATTGTATAGGGTAGATTCTAAATGAACTTAGTTTTCCAGGTGATCTTATCTGTCTCACCCATGTTTTCCTATCTTCTGACCTGAGTAAAATTCTCTCACTTCCATTTTATAAATTTTGTCAAGTGGCCCCTTGTCTCTTGTCATATGTCTGATTCTTTTGCAACTCCATGAATTGTAGCCCACTAGACTCCTCTGTTCATGGGATTTCCCAGACAAGAATGCTGGAGTGGGTTGCCATTTCCTTCTCTAAGGGATCTTCCTGACTCAGGGATCAAATCCATGTCTTCTGCTTTGACAGGTGTATTCTTTACCACTGAGCCATCTGGGAAGCCCATCAAGTGGCCCCTTAGTTGTCTATAAATGTGTAATTCTAATTACACATAATTCCAGTGTTTCCACTTAGTGTTTGGAGGATATCTTCAAGGAGTCTGAGATTTTCTGCCATGTTTCCTGCTGACAGAGAAAACAGAACACTTAACTTCTACAGTAGTATATGTAGTAGTTGTATTTTGTAGTTATCCCTCCACATAATTATAGCCAACTCTCAACAAGCCCTTAAGAAAATTCATGATATGAGTTTTTATTAATAATATAGAAAATATTACAATATGGAAGACTTCTTTACCAAAAATACATTCAGTGGCTCCTTTCAAAAAACAAACTTCTCTTGTACGTAATTAAAGAATCATAGACCTTCATGGGTCTTTTATGGTCCTTTAAAAAGAAATTGAGACATGCTGTATTCTTTTCAAAAGAATAATCATTATTATTTCCACCCAGTGTTTTCACCCAAAAGATCTATGTTGCCATAATAAAGAAAAGAACATTCTATATGAGCTGAAATGGAGAAATGCTCAGAATAGAATATGAAGTTGAAAAAGATACAAGCTGATTGATCTTAGCATCTCTAGATGTGGCACAATCAGACATTGTGATGGAGTAGCACCAGCTGTGTGTTCTTGCCAAAAATTAAGCCTGAATCTAACCAAATCTCTAGAGCTAAGTTACATCTATAGGAAATACAAAGAAATGATGAATACTGTAAAAGAAGAGACACAGGAAACAAACCCAGAATGTGGAGCAGCACATTGTTTTGTACAACTTGTCAATGGCAGGGGAAAGGAGGGAAGACTGGCCTTGAGGTGGCAAGAATACACGGAGGAACTGTACAAAAAAGATCTTCATGACCTGGGTGATCATGATGGTGTGATCACTCATCTAGAGCTAGACATCCTGGAATGTGAAGTCAAATGGGCCTTAGAAANATTGGGGGCAGGAGGAGAAGGGGACGACCGAGGATGAGATTGCTGGATGGTATCACTGACTCGATGGATGGGAGTCTGAGTGAACTCCGGGAATTGGTGATGGACAGGGAGGCCTGGCGTGCTGTGATTCATGGAGTCGCAAAGAGTCGGACACGACTGAGCGACTGAATTGAACTGAACTGATGGTCTGTATCTTGATAGGAGTTTGCAATATAGAGGTATAAGAATTTGTAAAAATCTTCAAATGATATGAGATTTGTGCATTTCATATTTGTAAATTTTTTCCTAAAAACATCTTTAAAAATTACTAAACTCTAGTTAGTGATAGGTATGCTAAAGTATTTAGGGATGAAAGATACTTATGCCAGAAACTTTGAAATGCATTAAAAATATAACATGGATTGATGAAAGTATAGAAAGATGAATAGTTAGTTCATAAAAATCTAAATAAGGCAAATATGAGACTTCCCTGGTGGCTCAGATGGTAAAGAATCTGCTTGTAGTGTGGAAGACTGGATGGAGTTCGCTCCCTGGGCGGGGAAGATCCCCTGGTGAAGAGCATGGCTATCCACTCCAATATTCTTGCCTGGAGAATTCCATGGACAGAGGATCCTGGCAGGCTATAGTCCATGGGATTGTAGAGAGTCAGGCATTACTGAGCAACTTTCAGTTTCAAAGCAAATACAGTAATGTGAGAAAATACATATAATAAAATATTAATTGTACAATTTTGGTGGTGTTTACTGTATATCAATTAAAAGAAAAAAATTTGGCTGCATCTCATCTTAGTTGCAACACGTGGAATCCTCTTTGCATCATACGGAATCTTTTGTTGTGACGCATGGCCTCTAGTTGTAGCATGCGGGCTTCGTTTCTCTGAGGCATGTAAGANATTAATTGTACAATTTTGGTGGTGTTTACTGTATATCAATTAAAAGAAAAAAATTTGGCTGCATCTCATCTTAGTTGCAACACGTGGAATCCTCTTTGCATCATACGGAATCTTTTGTTGTGACGCATGGCCTCTAGTTGTAGCATGCGGGCTTCGTTTCTCTGAGGCATGTAAGACCTTGCTGCTGCTGCTGCTAAGTCGCTTCAGTCGTGTCCAACTCTGTGTGACCCCATAGACGGCAGCCCACCAGGCTCCCCTGTCTTTGGGATTCTTCAGGCAAGAACACTGCAGTGGGTTGCCATTTCCTTCTCCAATGCATGAAAGTGAAAAGTGAAAGTGAAGTTGCTCAGTCATGTCCGACTTAGCGACCCCATGGACTGCAGCCTACCAGGCTCCTCCATCCATGGGATTTTCCAGGCAAGAGTACTGAAGTGGGGTGCCATTGCCTTCTCCATGTGAGATCTTAGTCCCCATCCAAGGATTGAACCCGTGTCCCCTGAATTGTGAGGTAAATTCTTAATCATTGAACCACCAGGGAAGTCCTTGTAGCTTACTCTCAGCTTTTCTGTATCAGTTATTAGACTGAAATTTCTTCAAGTTCAGAGACTGTGTTATACATCTGTAAATGCCTCTTGAAACACAACATGTTACCTTTCTCACAATAGGAACAAACAAAATGCCTTTAAAACTGCCATTGTGGAGTTTGAAGACTAATCTTGGCTTAAAGAACCTAAACCCTCCAAACTTTTCTTGCTAAACAGAAATTTTGTAAATGTAAATAATATTGGAAAATAATTGGAAGAAGTTGCGAAATTCTGAGAATATCAGAAATTTCCCGATGTATTTTGATAATTTAGTAAAAATTTATTATCATGTTTTGATAAAAATAGCTTATTGTTAATTTGTTTAGCAAATCATTCAGCCTAATTATCAGACCTAAGCTATAGGTAGAATTAAGGCTAGTTTAGATTATAAAATGTATACTTAAAATCATCTTTTGTTCCAGTATAATGTATTTATTATCTAGTGTGCTTGGTTTGCCTGGAGAGTATGGTTGGCTCCATACTCCATACAACAAATGAGAAATAAGTGGAGTCCCACAGATTGGGCATATATTATGCTTACTTGTTTAATAACCTTTTCGCAGACCTTAGAATTTTTAATAATGATAATGTTTAATCTTTATAATATTTTTGATAGTTCAGTATATTGTCTCAGATCGTAATTATGGGCATTTACTAGCATTATAATTACATAATTTTTCCCAGTGAAAGGAATAATACAGACTTCATCACATCTGGTTTTCATTTGGATCCTACAGTTTAAGGCTGCCAGTTTTTGTTTATTTCTAATAATATAACAAATGATACAATAGGTTACAAAGATATGGCTTAAATAGTTGATCCAAGTTTTCTGACAAGTATCTTAATATTCTAGTCACTGTGCAGTTTTTAGGTCTGTCATGAGTTATTTCCCAACAGTGACCAGGCTAGTACAACATAATTTGGAAATATATATTTATAGTTTAGTTAAAATGATAATTTCTAATATTCTGGGTATAATTTCTTTTGCATTTTATTTGCCATTGCTTCACTTAGTTTTTCCCCTTTTTAAAAAAAATTATCAAAGATTATAATTGTACAATATTGAGAAGAATAGAACAAAATACAATTATTGGAGGATAATTGCTCTGCACTATTGTGTTGGGCTCAACACAAATAAGCCACAGGTATACATATGTCCCCTCCCTCTTGAGCCCCCTCCCCTCCCCCTCCCCATTCCACCTCTCTAGGTTGTCGGAGAATACTGGGTTGAGCTCCCTGTTTCACACAGCAAATCCTCATTTGCTGTCTGTTTTACGTGTGATAATCTGTATGTTGCCATGCTGTTCTTTCCATTTGTCCCACTCTCTCCTTCCCCCATTGTGTCCACAAGCCTTTCTGTATGTCTGTCTCCATTGCTGCCCTGCACATAGGTTCATCAGTACCATCTTTCTAGATTCCATATGCGTTATACACAGTATTTGTGTTTCCCTTTCTGATTTACTTCACTTTGGATAATAGGCTCCAGGTTCCTTCACCTCATTAGGACTGACTCGAATGTGTGCTTTTTAATGCCTGAGTAATATTCCATTGCATATATGTACCACTGTTTCTGTATCTATTCATCTGTTCATGGACATCTAGGTTGTTTCCATGTTCTAGATGTAAAAAGTGCTGCAACAAACTTTAGGGTACATGTGTCTCTTTCAGTTTTCTCAGGGTATGTGCCTAGTGGTGGGATTGTTGGGTCATATGGTAGTTGTACGGCTAATTTTTTAAACAGTCACCGTACTACTCTCCATAGTGGCTATATCAATTTACATTCCCACTAACAGTGCAAGAGGGTTTCTTTTTCTCTACTTTCTCTCCAGAATTTATTTGTTTGTAGATTTTTTAATGATGACAATTCTGACTGGTGATACTTCATTGTAGTTTTGATTTTCATTTCTCTGATAATAAGCAGTGTTGAGCATCTTTTTATTTGTTGGCCATCTGTATGTCTTCTTTGGAGAAATGTCTGTTTAGGTCTTCTGCCTGTTTTTGTATTGTGTTGTTTGTTTTTCTGGTATTGAGTTGTATGAGCTGCTTGTATATTTTGTAAATTAATCCTTTGTCAGTTGTTTTGTTTGCAATTATTTTCTCCCATTCTGAGGGTTGTTCTTTAGTCTTGTTTATTTTTTTCCTTTGCTGTGGAAAAGGAAAGTTTAATTAAGTCTAATTAAATTTTAAGTTTAATTAAGTCACATTTGTTTACTTTTGTTTTTATTTCCATTATTCAAAGAGGTGGGTCAAAGAGGATCTTGCTGTGATGTATGTCAAAGAGTGTACTGCCTATGTAGTTTCTGGCTTTACACTTAAATCTTTAATCCATTTTGATTTTATTTTTGTGTATGGTGTTAGAAACTGTTCTAGTTTCATTCTTTTACATTTAGCAGTCCAGTTTTCCCAGTATCACTTATTGAAGAGGCTGTCTTTTCTATATTGTATATCCTTGGCTCTTTTGTCAAGAGACGGTGCCCATACATGCATGGGTTTATCTCCAGGTTTTCTATCTTGTTCCATTGGTCTGTATTTCTGTTTTTGTTCTAATGTGACAGAGTCTTAATGACTGTAGCTTTGTAGTATAGTCTGAAGTTAGAAAGGTTGACTCCTCCAGCTTATTTCTTCTTGAGGGATCTTTTGTGTTTTCACACAAATTGTGAAATTTTTTTGTTCTAGTTCTGTAAAAAAATACCATTGGTAGTTTGACAGGGATTGCACTGACTGTCTACGTTAGTTTAGGTAGTATAGTCATTTTTATGGTATTGATTCTTCCAGTCTAAGAACATGGTGTATCTCTCCATCTGTTTGTGTCATCCTTGATTTCTGTCATCAGTTTCTTACAGTTTTCTGTATCAGCTCTTTTGTCTTTTTAGGTAGGTTTATCCTTAGGTATTTTATTATTTTTGTTGCAGTGGTGAATGGGATTGCTTCCTTGACTTCTCTTTCTGATTTTTCATTGTTAGCATATAGAAATACAAGGGATATCCTGTGTTACTTTATATCCTGCAACTTTACTGTATTCACTGATTGTAGTAAAATTAGCACTAGTAATTTTCTGGTGGAATCTTTAGGGTTTTCTGTGTATAGTATCATGTCATCTGCAGATAGTGAGAATTTTGCTGCTTCTTTTCTGATCTGAATTCCTTGTATTTCTTTTTCTTCTCTGGTTGCTGTGACTAGGACCTCCAAAACTATGTTGAATAACAGTGGCAAGAGTGAATGCCCTTGTCTTGTTCCTCTTCTTAGAGGAAATGCTTTCAGTTTTCACCATTGAAAATAATGTTTCTGTGGGTTTGTTGTATGTGACCTTTATTATATTGAACTTTTATATGTTGTTCCTTCTATGCCTATTTTCTAGAGAATTTTTATCATAAACGGGTGTTGAATTTTGTCAAAATCTTTTTCTGCATCTGTTGAGATGATCATGTGGTTTTTAATCTTTGAGTTAGTTGATATATGGTATATCACATTGATTTGCATATATTGAAGAATCTTTGCATCCCTGGGACAAAACCATTTGATCATGGTATATGATCCTTTTATTGTGCTTTTGGCTTCTGTTTGCTAGAATTTTGTTGAAGATTTTTGCATCTGTGTTCATCGGTGATATTGGCCTGTAATTTTCTCTTTTTGTGGTACCTTTGTCTGGATTTGGTATCAAGGTGATGGTGGCTTTGTAGAGTGAGTTTGGGAGTTTTCCTTCCTCTGCAATTTTTTGAGCAGTATAGGTGTTAGCTCTTGAATTGGCCTGTGAAACCGTTTGGCTGTGGACTTTTGTTTTTTGGAAGATTTTTTATTACAGTTTCAATTTCGGTGCCTGTGATTGGTCTGTTCGTGCTGTCTATTTCTTCTTGGTTCATTTTTGGAAGGTTGTACTTTTCTAAGACAGACCTTAGAATTTATGTTACAAAGTGCTCATTGTAAAGATAGGAAGTTGCAAACTGTCCCAAAAGATGGGATTCACTGAGTAAGGATGGCTCTCTACAACACTGCTTCTACATCTAAGGCCTTTGTTCCTTTTTAGTTGACATTTCAGTGCCTTAGTTCCCAAGTCTGGTTTTGTAGTAACTCTCCCATATTTTGCCAAGTTTAAAGAATTGTGATGCATAAGGAATTTACTTGTATGTTCAATTTAACATATAGAACCTGGAAATGAATCAGGTTTTCATGACTTACAGCTGAGATTTGTCATGTGATGTCTTCCTTCAACTATTTCCTATAAGAAGGACTCAAAATTAATGTGGGTGTTATTTTTCTAGGCCCTCACAAATTTAATCATATTGTTTTGCATTTAACAGAAAGCATATATATATGTGTGTATCCATATATACATATATATCCATATATACATCCATATGTACATCCATATATACATATATATACTATTACATATATAAAATTTAACCCTAAGATAGAGTGAGTGATTACCATCTTCATTTTACAGATTGAGAAACAGTTCAAAGGTTGTGACTGGTCTGAGTGCTTCTTGCTAAGAAAACTAAGATCTTATATTAAAAACAGAAAACAAAAACCCTGCATATTCCCTCACACATTTAAAAATTAACATCTAAGATATGCCATGTTTATACAGTTGTAAAGGTTATAATTTCCTTTACAATATATTATAAATGAGTTTTTAAATGAAATTGTTATAAATATAGTGGAATCTAAATATTCTTCTAGAATCATCCATTTAAAAAATAGGTAAATCTCTCTCTGACAGTCAAAAGTTGAGGTTTCTATATATCCTTAATCTCAAACTTCCAGTACACTCTTATGACACACTTGTATCTTACTTTATTATATTGTAATGCTAAAATGTCTATTCATGATCAGTGTCATCATACTTCTTCAGCAAAACTATGACTGTAAATTGAAACTAAGTTTTTTTAGTCTGCCACTGATGGCTGTAAGTGTAATAAACTTTATCATTATAATTTCTTAGTAGTGTACAATTTATCAAAGCAAATGTTACAAATTTAGATAATTATTAAAGATTAAAAGTAAACTTTTAATGGAAATGTTTCTCTGAATGGATGGGACCTTTTCTGCCCTCATTAGTTTATGTACTTGTGGAGGAGTATTAGGTAGAATGAAACTGGATTTAGATTTAGTTTCAGATTTATTTGTATTTTTCAGAATTATCGATGCAAGTGCTTAGAAACCATATTCAGATAAATAAGATAGGGGTTCTTTGGACTCCTTCCATGTCATTTGCAACACAAAATAACATGGTGGCTTATTATCAGAAGTTACTTTCAGTCATCTGTTAACCGGTTAACTCATTGAGGCTATTCTTCAGTTCAGCTAAAAGCAAAAAATTGAAAACTACCTGACTTGTAAAAGAATTTACTACCCGTTAGTCTTTCAAAGCTTTACTAAGATTTTGTCTTTTATTTAGAGTTACTTTAAGTCAATATGCTATGCAAGTGTTAGGAAAAATTACAATATTATTTCAGTATCCCCTTTCCAAAACAGTATTTTAAATAAAATGCTTTTATATTGTCACCTCCTTTATATATATTTTTATCACCATTTTGAGGTGGCTTATTTGCTGATTGAATTTTCTGTTTTGGATAAAATGCTGCCGTATAGTCTAATTGTGAAACCAGTCAGTCAAATAAGACTGACTTGGTTTTCAGAAAAAGTATGATTTCATTTAAATTAATGTAGTAACATTAAATTTTGAGGAATATTGTAAAAAAAAACAGAAATAAATTATAGAATATATTTGAAAGAGAGATTACTAAAAATTAAGGTTAAAATGGTGCAGTGATAATAAAGTATAAATGTTTAAAATCACATGAATCATGGTAATGCTATTTCTCATTGCTTAATTTATATTAAAGTGGTGCAAAGTGGGCTTAAAATGATAAGTGATTTGTAAAGTTAGGAGTATGATAAAAGGAATGGTATTCCTTCAGTAAACTTCTTACACTTCACAAACTTCTGTGTGTATTTAATAAAGGAAGAAGGTGACTTGCTGAAAGTGAGTTGGTCTGATAGTTAGCAGATGATTTTACATTTGTCAATAGAAAGTAGAAAGTAACGTTTTCTGAGATCAGTCTTGACCATAATTGGAATAAATATTTCATTATGTAATTTGCTGGAAGAGTGTGGCTTACATTAAATTCCTTACTAAACGTTGGGTTTACAAGTGCCTGAATGGCTCGGCTCTTGTGGGACAGCATACAGCAGCTGCCTCTGGCTCTCCCTCTCTTTCTGTGGAGCAGATGAGATCTCCTTCTCTCATACAGAGTAGGTATGCATTATTCCCCAAATCTAGTTTCTCAGAGTACTAACTTTCACCTTGAACCCTTATTTAAAATTTCTGTAATTTCACTGAATGAGTTCTTCTACTAGCTGCTAAGAGAAAAATGTTTTCCCCTGTTGTTGTTCTTAAAATCTCATAATTTCTGTCCTTGATTTACAGCGAATTTACAAGGAACAACTTTTGCAAGCAGAATTCTCATCACAATCTTTTAGCAGGATAGGACTTCCCCATACTCCAGTAAGGCTACAAACATGTATGCCCCTGTCTGCCAACGCTGTCATAGTCCCCTGTCTGGTAATTCACAGGCCTTACTCTATCTTTAGAGTTGGTTCCCCTTGTTAATCAGGTTTCCCTGGTGGCTCAGATGGTAAAGAATCTGCCTGCAATGTGGGAGACCTGAATTTGATCCCTGGGTCGAGAAGATCCTCTGGAGAAGGCAATGGCAACCCACTCCATTATTCTTGCCTGGAGAATCCCATGGACAGAGGAGCCTGGACAGCTACAGTTCATGGGTTTGCAAAGAGTAGGACACGACTGAGCAAGTAACACTTTCACTTTCCCTTTCTCCTTGTTAATCAGATGAAGGAATGCATCAGTGATGAACATTTCACAGGTAATATATGTTGGAAGAGAGAAATAGGTGGAAGCACATTTCCAATTATTCTAATAATAAGGTTGTCTGTCTTCTCTGCCTTTCTTGGAGAACCATCTCTAGTAATAACTAATGTCAAGTAGCATAATTTGCCATTGCAGTTTCGTTGTGAGTTTGAATCTCCAGGTGGTTTCTGAATTCGTTGTAAGCATTCATTTTGTTGAAGCAACAAACAATAGAGCATTGAACTGTTATGCTGGATTTGGAGATGTTCTTAGCATTTTTTCCCCCAGCTTAGCATTTTTTAGGTAATGTTTAATTCAAAGTAGAGAAAATACTTGAAAGACCATTCTAACAACTTCTAGCAGAGCTATTAAAGGAGTGTTAAGTTTTAGATCCCTAAACTTGAATGTTGGCTCTTTATACTGTAGGTATTTTGGAACTTAGAAGGTTTTATACTTTTACGCTGTGAAATTACTTAACCTCCTGTTAATTTTATCTATAGTGTATATAAAAGTTGTATGCATCTAGATAAAAATAATTCATTTTAATGTTTCCTTAATGCAATACAGTTAAGCTTTAAGGCTTTTTTTGTGTAACAGTTTTATAATCTGATTCCCTTTAATTGAAACTAGCAAAGTAATATTTGGAGACTGTTGGCTTAGGTATCTGCTCAAGTAGCAATATGAGCTTTTCATAGCATCAGTGTAGTGGTGATTCAGAGTTAAAGAATCAGCCTGTGATGCAGGAGACATGGGTTCAATCCCTAGAGAAGGAAATGGCAACCTGCTCCAGTATTCTTGCCTGGAAAATTCCATGGACAGAGGAGTCTGTTAGGTTGCAAAGAGTTGGACACGATTGAGTGTGCACACACCACTCTGCACCAAACATGGGTATAGAAATATCTCTTAGAGACCCTGCTTTCAGCTCTGTAAGGTATATATCCAGTATTAGAATTCTTGGATTATATGGTAACTCTACTTTTAATTTTTTGAGGAACTGCCGTATTTCTGTTAGCAGCTGCACCATTTTACATTTCCATCAACATTGCACAGGTTCTGATTTTCAGTATCCTTGCCAACACTTTTTTTTTTTTTTTCTGTTTTTTTGTAGTACCCATTCTGATAGCTATGGAGTGGTATCTCCTTGTAGTTTTGATTAGCATTTTCTTAATGATTAGTGGTTTGAATATCTTTTCATGTGCCTTTTGGCCACTCCTATATCTTCTTTAAAGAAATGTCTACTAAAATCCTTTGCCCATTTTTAAAAATCTGATTGTTTAATTTTCCTTATGTTGACTTTTAGAACTTCTCTATATATTCTCTATCTTAATACCGTATCAGATATGTGGTTTGTGAATATTTTCTCCAATTGTGTGGGTTGCCTTTTTATTCTGTAGATCTTTGGATAGTTAGCTTCTTTCTTTTCTTTTTTTAAAGGGGTAGTATTTTAAATAACTATCTCAGGTAATATTCATCTTTGATACTAAGTTAAAACTATACAAGTGGTAGTTTCTCAAAAGTTATTTGCAAAATGTAACCAGAAAAAATATCATTGAATATTTCCTATTCTGTTACATTAAAATCCGTAGGCCTGTTTTGCACATTGAATGGATCATGTATTAATAGATGATTTCAGTAATGTGTTATTTTACTAAGGATAGTGCCCTTTGATGCCCCCAATTTTAAAAATTTTCATTAACTTCAAATTATCTGTTTTCTGTGCCATTGCTATCATATCAGAGAAATTGTTGCCAGGTCCAACGTTGTGAAGCTTTTGTCCCTGTATTTTTTCTAAGACTTTTATTGTTTTAGGTCTCTTAGATTTAAGTCCTCAATCCATTTTGAGTTAATTTTTATATATGGTTTTAAGTAAAGGTCCAGCTTCATTCTTTTGCCCATAAATGCCATGTTTTGCCAGAACCACTTGTTAAAAAGACTTGTCCTTTTCCCCATTGAATGGTCTTGGCACATTTGTCAAAAATTCGACATTATATGTGACAGTTTATTTCTGGGCTTTCTATTCTATTCTGTTGGTTTATATAGCTGTTTTTATGCCAGTGCTGCACTGTTTGAATTATTCTAGCTTTGTAATAAGTTTTGATATTAAGAACTGTCAGGGGAGTGTGTAATTTCCTCGGTTCTGTCTCATCACAACAAAAATTTGAAGCGACAGATGTTAAAGCCCTCGGCGCATCACAGCTCTCGGACAGTGTTACAGCTCCATGTTACAGCTCCGTTTTATTTAAAAATAAAGGAAAATACATTCTCAAGGCGTGAGGGCATGCCAACCCAATGCAAGGAGAAGAGAGAGAGAGAAAGAGAGAGCACGCGCATGCAGGAGAGAGACCCCCAGCCCTTTGGCTCCTCTTTTTATACATTTTTTCCTTCTCCTGGGCTTGCCCTATGTAAACTGGGCTAGCCAGGAGTGCTGTTTGTTCTACCTAGGGTCCTCACTCTGGCCCTTGTACCTTCCTTTGTTCTATTTTTGTGGGCTTTTCCCTTCCTTGTCTTTTAGCCACCACCATTCTGGACTCCTTTTTCCTATTCTAACTACCTAACAGAACTATGAGCCTTTCAGTACCCGCCCCCCCCCCCCCCCCCCCCCCCCCCCCCCTCCCCCCCCCTCCCCCCTCCCCCC